>JAVYIG010012177.1:0-55426 GCA_035222895.1 Strongylocentrotus droebachiensis | reverse complement strand
ATTGTAAGTGGCGCAACCAGGCGCGTACGCAGGGGGGGGGGGGGGGGGGGTTGGGGGGGTTAACCCCCCCCTTTGGTATTTTTATGTGTATAAACCCCCCCAAAAAAAAAAAACCTAAAACCCCCCCCCCTTTTGGATTTTTTTTTTTATTATTTTTTTTTTATTATTAAAAAAAAAGGTGTCCTCTTACCCCCCCCCCCCGCTTATTCAGCGGTCAGCTGAGTCGTTGCGATTTTTTTTGGGATTAAAAAAAAAAAAAAAGTGTCCTCTTACCCCCCCCCCCCCCCCCCCCCCCCCCCCCCCCCCCCCCGCTTATTCAGCGGTGGGCTGAGTCGTTACGAAATTTTCGGCCCGATTTATAAATGTTAAAACCCCCCCCCCCCTTGAAAAAATCCTGCGTACGCGCCTGGGCGCAACCATGAACTCATATTTATGGAAACGCAGAATCATCGGTGAAATGAATAGGCCCTACTTATTTACAAACGCGATCTATTTTTCTTGGCAAGTTGAGCTGAAACAGACAAATCACAGAAATATAAAGTTTGTAGGAGAAAGTTTGAACGCTCTAGTATACACGCGATGAGATTTGTGAATGTTCTATCGAAAGTTTTGATCACGCGGCAAAGAAATTGAAAAGGTGAATCGGTAATTATGTCATAATGATGAAGTTTCGGACAATTTTCCTTTCGTATTGGCGCCTACATAAACACAATTAATAACTTAATTACAATCATCACGTTTGTAACTTCGTTAAATATCTCTCTCTCTCTCTTTCTCTTTCTCATTTTCTTAAAAACCTATTACAGCATGTGATCCCTAGATAAAGCCCCCCCCCCCCCCCCCTTCCACACCCAGAGGAGCAAGGGGTAATTAGCGCATGTTCAGGAGGGGGCTGGACAATTTATGATAATAATTGTCGTCCTATTTGCAATTGCGTCATAATTTAATGACCAATTCGCCAATTTAATTTAGTTTGCATTATGTATATATATATATATCGTTCTCTTTATTTAAATCGAACTTTTTTCCAACCTGTTTCTGTGACTTTCCTCTGTTTTCACACAATTCACTTTCTTAATTTGAAACTGATTGAGCTAGCACTCGATCAGTCACTGGTCGGGAAATCTTCTATAATGATACACAGGAAGAAGTTGATTGTTTGGATAATAATTATGTGAAGGGCGGGGGACATCTCCCACACCATGCAGTGCTGTTGAAATATCTTTTAATTTTGGTGAAAGATATCTATGAAAAGTCGATAACATGGCTTAGTTGATGAAGGTCTTCATTAATTACCGGGGAGTTTCATGTTCTGAAATTTATCATTGACTCGCCCTTCTAAACCTTTCAGAATGGTGATAGTCTCAACGTTTTTTTGTGGATAGTTACGTTGTATTCTTTTATGAATATTATGCATGGTTATTGATTCTAATGGAGCGTAGAAAAATAAAGGACATTTATGCACGAATCCAATGCCACTATCATGAACCGAAAGAGTGCTTAATTGAACTGAGCATGCGCATTTTGAATGCACTGGAGCATTATGGGATGAATAATGAAGCTCGCTATGAGAGCTTCCTGCGCATAGAGTTCAATCGAACGCGCACGGGCGACTATCATCGGGTTGCGGATGGATAAGCACAGGCGACGAACCTAGCACCAGATATCAAGATCGAAACCTGCCGTAGGAGCCCAACACTTTTACAGCACCAGTTCGGTCTGTTCATTTTACACAGACTTCTATTGTAGATTTTGCTGTACTGTCACTGTTAGTCTCTGGAAAGAAGATCGAGTGAAAAAGAGATACCCGTATCACCAAGCTAAAGTTTAGCTAAGCTTACTCAAAATCCAACTATCTTCTCTGACGGAGCTCTGTGTTTTCAGTCACACAGAGCAGCTATTTTTCTCTAGAAAGGCGAATTCTGCTACGTTTTAGCCGACAGCGAGTGACATAGTTTCTGTGCCCCAGTTGAAGCCGGAAGGCAATAACAAACTTACAAAATGTCGAAGATGCACGGAAAGAACAAAAATATAAAGAACCTGACAATATTGCCAATACAATCGGAATCAAATGGCGGAGGACAGAAAGCACAATCTGCAACTACAGCGACAGAGTAAGCAAAATATGTTATTTCACGATTTATAATCAACAATAACAAAGAGTAAAAGACTGAATTTGTAAATACTAAATAACAATAAAAAGAAGCCTTGGCTGGAGGGAGAGAGTGAGAAGTGTGATGATCATTGTGAGTAGACTTCATATCTAAGTTCTAACTCTCCTAAGAGATCGACTTCATTTACATGATGTAACTTAATAGCATTTGTATTGTGCCATCTATGAAGAACCTCTATTCTGAGGCGCACAAGAAAATAATGATAAGAAACGTGAGAAATACGAGTCTGAAAAATTAATAAGTGCTGTATTATTTCTTGTGTCAAGCAAATTACTAACAAAAGGTGTATAGGATTTATGTACAATTGGGAAAGTGCAAATTGTGAGATAAAGAGATGATGAACAACACAATTGTTAATTCTACATTTAATTTTAAAGTTGCTCATAGGTGGGTATATAGAGGGCAGCACAGGGATGTGTGTGCAGGAGCGTACCGGTAATACCCGTTGGCTCAGTGTTATGTAGAGATCACCAAGTTGCCTACTTCGCGAACGACTGTAGATACCCACGCATGAAGATCTTTAGCTTAAAGCTCTTGAATATTCCTTTTGTTTGCAAACTTGATTAAAGTGGCTGATTTATCAATTTTGATGACTGAAATCTTTTGTATACGGTACATTCGGAAACGTGTCAAATTTAATGGTGTACGTGAAATACAGTTGAACGTGTAGACCCAGATCTACTCTATGTCGTGCTTCAGCACCAGCGAGCCTGGTCAGGCTGGTACATGTATCTCTTGGCTTCCGGTATATGTTCACATACAGTGAACTATCCCCACTTTGACATACATATTGTAGCTTAACATTTCAATATAAGTCCACTCAGTTGTCTGGTTTAAGTGGTTTTATATTCAGTATTGAATTGTAATTTGATTACATGTATCTTCTTTTCTTCTTTTCTTTGAATCTACTTGTTAACAATTACTTGTAAACAAATGGGTTCCTTCTCTACAAACATTTTAAATGCTGGACAAGAAAACTTGTAAGAAATAGGGGCTGCAATGAGCTCATATTCCTCGCCGAATAGAAAGAGGCCCAGTAAAAAAAAACGTTTGCTTATGCTGTATTAATGTAATGCATAAAATCACACAGAACCTTATACTAATACTTCATGTAATATAGGTCATGTTAAAGCCTGCCTGCACTAGTTTGGCCAGGGGGGTTAGACCTCCCTGCAAGGCCACTGACAGGTGGTTATCTTATCAAATCAGCTCCAAATCAACATAAGTAAAAGAGGATCATGGGGGACCAACGGGCACTGATTAGGCATTGTTAGCTATATAGAGGGCGCAAGAAGCTATAAGTAGTGCGGTGGGTCTTTAAGTATGGACTCAGAAAAGCCCTTAAAAAATGAGCGTACATGTACCTGATCCTATCAAAAATTACATGAGCATGTAGGTATAATAACAATGATAAAACAAGTTTATGTTTTGCATAAACCAGGCCTCTGGCTTCTGAAAGGAGTGACTAATTAACATAATACACCATTATTAAGTGAATTATACTGTCCCGTCTGGCACAAGCTTCACTAATCAATATGAATCAGGAAATACGCTCTTCATGTGACTAGTGATCAGGTGCTGTTAGCTCAGCATGAGACAGACTGAGAACCACAATCACATCCTTGATTCAACGACTTGTTCCAAACAAGGAATGATCAGCATTTGTAATGACTTGACAATTATCTTTTATAACATAAAAATAGAATTTCTGACACAATTTTGTTCTTTTTCTTTCCATTGAATTCCAAACAAGAAGTGATCAGCATTTGAAATGACTTGAGAATCATCTTTTTATAACGTAAAAATATAATTTCTGACATGATGTGTTTTTTTTTCTTTCCATCGATGCTGCTCCCCTCTTCTTTCACACTGACCAGGAAAAGCACGTCTGGAATTAAAGTGGATGCACTGACAAAGAAACTGGACAATCTAGATCTTGATGAACCCCAAAGGAAACGTCTTGAAGAATTTATGGTGGACAAGAGAAAGATCATGGAAATAGGAGAATTCTGCAATGATGACTTTGAAGTGCTTAAGGAATTGGGAGCGGGAAATGGAGGCGTGGTCACTAAAGTGAAACATAAGATGAGCGGTATGATTATGGCAAGAAAGGTAAGCATATATGTGCTCAAATGATATAGAGTCATTTGGCAAGATGCCCCTAGATTTTGGAAGAGAACTTGTGGCAGAACACTGGGGCCCCAAAAGCCCCCTCTGGCTCAAATCCCTTCTATTTCCTCTCTCCATGATTCTAATTCCCCCCAAGATTTTGAAAGGAATTGGCTCTGAAAGCCCCCCCCCCCCCAATGGAATGTATTTTAGCTTCTCTATCAGAAGTACCCTTAGCCATTGATTAGCCATCTGATCCAAAGGTCCTCCCTATTTCTTTTGAGAGAAAAAAATTCTTGGATACAATTTCTTTCCTACATACATGTACATGTAGGTTGATTTCAAGTACGGTAGTTTAAGTTCATCTATACATGTATATGTATCATGGTTGACAAGATGTGACCATCCTTAAAGGGAGATGGGTGCTTGTATTCTTTACCTCCCCCCCCCCCCCCCCAATATGTATGCATGGTCTACATAAACAGCAGTGTAGGTCCAGTGCCCTTTTTCGCAAAATGCGTTTTCACATTTTATCGCCAGAAATTATCTTTAATTAGAGATGATTGAGAGAATGATAAGATGCATAATCCACAAGAAGCATGGTTGTAGGTCATTGCCCATATATGCCATGTTAATTTATTAGGATTGTATTGTTCAAAATTCAGAAAACTAATGCTGATGTTTCAACCATGTATCCACAGCTCATTAAACTTGAAATCAAACCAGCCATCAGAAATCAGATCATCCGAGAACTGAAAGTGCTTCATGAGTGCAATTCACCATACATCGTGGGTTTCTTTGGAGCGTATTACAGCGATGGAGAGATCTGTATCTGCATGGAAAACATGGTAAGAAGACTTTCTACTTCATGCATCTTATTTCCTTGTACCGATGATATTGTAGAATTGTAAAAAAAAAAAAAAAAATTTAAAGGCATCGTTTAACAATGTTAAATCTGAGATGCATGGCCCCTAAGTATTATCAGTGAACAAATTACGCTTCAAAATGATCATGAAGTGCCCCCAAAAAGTAAAAATCTTTGAGTGACAGGTTTTACCATAATCATTTTCCCCAATAGACTTAGTGTTATAAAGACCGCTAGGAAATTTCAATTTCCAATCATAAATATCTTGATAATCAGACAGGCGATCGGCTCGTAAAAGTCATGGGATTCCTAGCTGACCTAAAGGTTTATTACCAGTATTCAGCATGAGCTAAATCCAGGATTTTGTTTCAGAATCTGAGGCAAAGATACCCAATCCCTTTAATATAAAAAAGTTCACCCCTTCTGTGTACCACATGTATAAGCATTTGTCATGAATTAACTTTCAGGAGTGAGGAGTGTGTGCATATAATTAACTTCAAGTGTTTGTGTCATAACCTGGGAATTATCTAGCTTCCATAGGAATGAACTGAGGTGTAAAGGTATCCAAACATATTGTTTTGGGGTGGAATGCGCTACCCTTAGCACAGAATGGGTGAACTTTAAAGCCCCACTGCACTACTTATAGCTACTTGCGCCCTCTACATGTATATAGCAAACAATGCCTAATCGGTGACCATTTGACCCCCAAGATCCTCTTTTTCTTATGTTAATTGAGGGCTGATTTGATGAGATAACCACCTGTCAGTAACCTTGCAGGGTGGTCTAATCCCTCCTGTAAACTAGTACAGATGGGCTTCAAACCCTACACCCATTTACATTACTGGAAACGCCTGTATGAAGACTAATGGTGCTTGCTTGCCATCAAAATATTCATGTCTTGGGGGAGCTAGAGTAGTACAAACATGCAACCTGTGGCAGCTCCTTGAACAGAGCTAAGGCAAGGAGAGTCACATTGGCAAAGACCTGAATAAATCACTGGTGTTTAGAGGAATAGAGGTGTTGTGGAAGAGTGGATATGTCATCGGACTGTGGATCGCAAGGTCTATGGTTCAAGTCCCACCACTTTGCCACTCTCCATCCAGGTGTTAATGGGTACCCGGTAGGATGCGAAAACTAATGTGCTTAGATTAGCAAGTGTGCGCTTGTAAAATTGATGCCTGGCTGGAATGCTCCCCAGGGAGTGGAGAATGTGCATACATTGTGTGCGGGTAAGCGTGAATCTGATGAGCGGGTATCTATATATATCTGTAAAGCACTTTGAGAGGGCCATTGGTCCTGAATAGCGCTATATAATAACTAGCTATTACTATTATTATTAAAAAAATATATCCAAAGGTTGGTTTTTAAATTCTGTTTTTGCATCAACTTCTGATGAAACTCAGGAATGTGTGAAAAACCCAGAGTTGTTGGCATGCAGTCACTGCAGTGTAAATGATTGAGGTGTTGTGGTCGAGTGGATACGTCACCGGACTGTCGATCACAAGGTCCGCGGTTCGAGTCCCGCTGCGGCACTAATGTCCTTTGGCAAGACATTGATCTACATTTGCCACACTCAACCCAGGTGAGGTAAATGGGTACCTGGTAGGATTATTCCTTGAAATGCACTGTGCGCTGATAAGGCTGCCGGAGCTAAAGCTAGGGTAATAAAGTCCAAAGCTCTTTGGAAGCGCATAGAGATGTTATTTCATGACGTATTATGCGCTATACAAGAACTGAACTATAATTATTATTATTATTATACACTCTTCTGCAGAAAAGAGGAAGTTAATGAATCCATATGAAATGATAAACTGCATGAACTCAAGATGCGATTCTGATAGACATCATGAGTATAATATTAAACAAAACTGATTTTGTCATTATTTGAATAAAAGATACATGGACTGTAGCTGATTCACTTTACATATGTGTACATACATGTACCTACACTATTCACTACTACGTCTACAATTCCCTTGAATTTTTCAACTAATGAAAATTGATATATTGTTCAAAATAATCTATATAGGATAAATCATCATTGCTGAAATCGGAGGAGAGGTCTTAGGCCAAGGAAATTGATGTTTGATTTAGGTCTTTATAGGCCTGTCCTCATCAGCTCGAGATTGCCAAATAGCCTGTTCACGCATAGTGCAAGTCTACGGGCTGGTGAAGATGCACCGGACAAATAGCAGGATATTTTGCAAACTAGCCTAAGATATCTTGGAATGAATATCTTGACCAAATATCCCGCTAATTGCAACTTCGGGCTGATGGAGATGCAAATTTGTGATCGGGATAGTTCAAATAGCAGGATATTTGGCAATCTTGAGCTGATGAGGACAGGCCATATGTGATCCAAAGGGAATAGTTACAATGAGACAGAATACGGACCGCAGACCATGATCCGGGCTTTGAGAAGCCCTGCACTAGACCATGACACTTCATGTATGAAGTAGAGCGTTGAGATAGAACAATAGCATTCTATCTCATTGTGTTTTATACAATACAGAAGGCATACATGACATGTAGCTAGCCTTTCATTTTTTTGTAAGGGAACAACAGCCACTGAAGCTGTAAAATCGCTGTGCATGTACAGTGTACTTTGTATAAGATCAGAATGGAAGTACCTAGAAAGCTGTTTGAATTAGTGAATTAAGCTGTCAGATTATCAGAGCTGCCAACTAGTACGGATTTCCCGTAATGGGTACGGAAATTAACGACCATTACGGAATGTTGTTTAAAATTACGGATTTTTTTTTTTTTTTTTTTTTTTTTTTTTTTTTTTTTTTTTTTTTTTTTACTTTTTTTTTTTTTTTTTTTTGTTATATATTTTTTTTTCCCCCATTTTTCCTGGAAGACTGTGTTGTGATGATATGAAACTCATTATTTAACAACTTTGTGTGAGTAAAATCACCCAAAATTTCAGATAATCATGTGTCTGTGCAATGTTGGCGTGCCGTTTTTATTAGAGTCATAGCGCCGCATAGGAAATTACTGATTTATACCCAAAATTACTGATTTTGAGCCTTGTGATTACTGATTTTCTGTTCTGGAGGTTGGCAGCTCTGGATTATGATGGATTTTATTATGGAGGTCCCAATATACAGTCAATCAGCCTATAATAATAATACAGCCTGGGCTTGCTTCCTATCTACATTGACTGCCTGCCCTGTCATTCAAAGAAAGGACCTGGATGTGTTCATAACCCTGCTCTCAACTCAGCTCCCAGGCCAGGGTTTTAACAGAAACCATACACAGATGCATCATCATACAGCAGCTAGTACACTGTAGCAGTGCCCTGTAATAATACATGTACCTGTATACTGCCCTGCACAGTGTGTGTACTTTTTGATTTTTTATATTGAATAAGTTTTCTCATTGATCCAGGGATATTTATAAGCCTACCTAATATGCATGCCAATCACTTGTATTGTACATTGTTATACCTCAATATATAAACATGTACAAAAGTACTAGCATTGCTCAATGCCAGTGGTTTGTATGTGTTTTGTATGGGCCTCCAATATACATCTTCATGTATAAATAATGCACATTGTTTATATGTTATACAATATGCAGAGATAGATTTTCATTAACATTTTACTGTGAAAGCTACTGTACAAGCTACTGTACAAGTACAGTTTATAATGGGGATGCACTATTTTTCATGTCTCTTAAAATCATGATAACATGAAAAAAGCTATTGAAAAAAGAGTTGATACTCAGTGGTCATAATCTATCATTTATTATCATGAAAGTTTATACATGTATGTACATAAAATACATTTAAAGCAAAGAATAAAGCTTGTTTATGCTCCTAGCTAGCCTCAAAATGTAATTCTTTATGTCATAAATTACTGGAGAATAAATAATTGTTTGTATGCACTATGCAGAGTAAGCACAGATTAAAATACTTTATCAGGTCATTTACGGCAAAATATCATTGTCAAGAGTAATGATTATTATCTAAAACTGGTGCATTTTTAAAGTAAAATAATTCCTCTCCTAAAATCAAACCAATTAGCACAAACTGAAATTTATGAAAGATCCAATTCATGGTTGTACTAGTTAGTAGTTACACACATGTACATGTATGTCAATGTTATTGAAATTCCTTACATACTATTGAACAAAAATAATGTACAGTATGCTGTATGCTTGATAAAGAAAGCAATGAAATAGGGTCAGAAATATTCAGAATTACATGTACAGGTACATGTTTTTATTCACAAATTAAATGGGCCCTCGGGCTACAACTGTATGTAGTGCATAAAATGAAATACAGTTACATGTAATGGCTTGGCTCTAAGGGGCAGTGTTTACACATTTATATAGTGGAAATAAAATGTTATGTTCATGTTTAATGGTCTTTGAAATCTACCCTAGATTCAATGCAACGTACTGTACATGTAGATGTGGTATTTGAAAGTGTAAACAGCCTTTACTTATACTGTTTTCACACTGGCAATATTTTGCTTAACCCCGTACTATAGGTGGGGTTAAGGGGGGGGTCTTAGCCCCACCTACATGTATAGTACGGGGTTAAGCCTATTCCACTTTCTGTTCAGACTGGTTTTTACCAAAGTGGGCTAAAGTTGGCTAACCCCACCTATAGTACGGGGTTAACTAACCCTGCAAAATAGCAGGGCTAACTCCGCAATTGTGGTGCTAACTCCTGCTAACCCCGCAATTGCGGTGCTAAGCAAATGAATGAGAACAGAAACGAAAAATAGTCCGGTACTACGCAATGGAGCGTATCGCAGCTGGTCAGATGCGAAGTATGTCCAATCATAACATTCACGATATCCGGGGTTAACGAAATGCAGTGAGAACAGCGGGAATTTTCTTATTCCGGAATAGGCGCTAGTACGGGACTAAAAACAGCGTGTGTGAAAAGCCAAAAAAAATAGTCCGGGGTTAAGGATAGTACGGGGCTAAGCAAAGTACGGGGTTAAGCAAAACCAGTGTGAAAAGAGTATTATTGGCTCAAAATTAGCAGTTGCCTGGGGGCAAGGATATTGAGATCCTCATTTGCAACCTATAATGCCTTTCCTGCTCTTACACTCTTTTCACACTTGTTTTGCGTAGCCCCGAACTACAGTATCCTTAATCCTGGATTAAATTTGTTGGCTTTTCACACACGCTTTTTCAGTCCTGTACTAAGCGCTGATCCCGGAATAAGAAAATTCATGCTGTTCTCACTGCAATTCGTTAGCCCCGTACTACTGTAGCTGTATAGTGTGAATATTCATTAATGCGCTCCATCGTGTATTAGTATTACCGGACTATTTTTCGTTTCTGTTCTCATTCATTTGCTCGGTACCGCAATTGCAGAGTTAGCACCACAATTGCGGGTTTAGCCCTGCTCTTTTGCAGGGCCAGCTAACCCCATACTATAGGTGGGGCTAACCCACTTTGGTAAAAACGTGTCTGAACAGAAAGTGGAATAAGCTTAACCTCCGACTACGGTATAGGTGGGGCTAAGACCCTGTTTAACCCCACCTATAGTCCAGGGTTAAGCAAAATTTTGTCAGTGTGAAAACAGTATTAGTACAGCTCAAGTACATGTATGATGCCATTCGTTTTGTATGAATTTTGTGCAATTCACCTCATAACACTGACCACCCAAAGTTATGGTCTAGGCAAGGCCTGGCTAGCAACCAAAATACACTACAGAGCTTAATGTGCATACTGCATAGAGAACCCTGCTTTTGTGTGAATGAAGCTTTAGCCAGAAATCGCCAGGAATTGCATAAATCACAAGCAAATTTATGCAAAGTGACAGTCTGACTGAAGTCACTGAACCCTAATTTCATAACCCAGGTTTTGTTGAGACCAGCACAAAACCAAAAATATATCCACACCAAAAATTATTGTACACTGTAATACATGAACCATATATTGTTGTAGCTAAGATTTTGTAGGTCAGGTCATTTTGCTATGGGTATTTTTTTTCCAGAAACAGTTGTTAATATTTTAAGCCCTATTTATTAATATGCAATGAAGCCGAGGTAAAAATTGAAAACTTGAAAGTTCATTTCTGATAATTCTTCAAAACCTTGGTGACACAAAAGAATTGGTGAAGTATTTAATAAACGTATATAATTATTGTTTCTTTGACAGGATGGCGGTTCTTTAGATCAAGTCATGAAGTCAGCACCCAAGGGAAGAATACCAGAAAATATCCTTGGCAAGGTCACAGTTGCAGTAAGTCTATTACAATTTCGTACTTCTCTGTCTATCTTATTTTAAAAACATGCTTGCTACATGTACCTCCAAAACAAGATGATTAAACATTTTGTGAGTTTTATAATAATTATTATTAAGTATTTGGCGTCACCTGTGCTTGGGAGTGGAAAAGTGAACTTTTGTCACTGTGACCTTGGGGTCTCTGCTCTCTGTGTAACTGATAGGGGATGTGCAGGTGGGCCACTACACCGGGGATTTCCCCTACCCTCAATCTTATACGAATAGTGCAGCGGATTATGTAATCCTGTAACTAAAGATTGTGCAGATCATACACTTGTTTTAAAAACTCAAGGTTTACATGTACTTCTTAACTCTTATCCTGCCATGAGACTGCTAGCGCGCTATTGTTATAGTGCCGTGTGCACGCGAGCGAGCCACCGCTACGCTGCTTTGTTCACGCTAGCGCGCATATGTAATAACAGTTATTGTTCATGCCCATTGCACCGTGCTGAGTGCTTTTGCAGCGCTATTGACAGTACCATCGTGTGCATCAGATTATCGGCTTTGGATTACGCGTCTTTGGATTACGCGTCTTTGTATACAACAGTCAGATTGGATTTTCTCGAGTAATTCAGCGATTTGTTTTTTGTAAAGATTTAAATAACACGCACTTGAACCAACCTTAAAATTAACTTGGCACACAGGAGATTAGCACTGTGGCACTGGGTGCATTGTATGGGTGGCAGCTTAAGAGTTAAAACCTTGTAAAGCACAGGCAATCTTATGGTTAAATGGCAATCCGACCCTATAATAATTTGTATTGAAGCAGAAAAAATAAGAATATCAGAATATAGGCCAGAGTTGAAATAAATAGAACAACAAAATTGAGGTTTCACCGGCTCGTGGTTATAACCACTGGTGGTCCTGTTTGTACTTTAATTCAGCTGTAATAAAGATAGCAGATTAATTGATAAAATGGACATTGAATCATTTAATATAACATTATAAGAATTCAAGAATGTATCATAATATTTGTTAATTTTCCTTTTTTTTCCCCCTTTATTTCTCTATTTGTCCAGGTTTTGAGGGGGCTCATTTATTTAAGAGATGTGCATGACATAATGCACAGAGGTGAGTTGAGTATTTGTTATATGATTTGATGTGAAGTGTAAGAGATTATTTTAAAGGCAGTAAGTACCTTTTTGCAGATTAGTGTAAACTTCATGAAACTTAGCGAGTGTTTAAAGTATATCCTTCAGATATTGTGTGTGAATTTTTACAGATGTAGGTTCTGAAACTTCTGTAAAAATGAAAATTCTATTGCTGTTTTCATATTGCCGCATAGGGAGCTATTCTCAAAACAACAGATCACATTCAAATCAAATTTGAATTACGTACAAAGATTTTTAGAGTCTAGAAAATGAATATCTGGATTTAAACATTCAAAGATTACTTGTTTAAAGCCAGTTTCCATTATGTTTTTCATTCGGAGGTAGGTTTCTAATGATAGACCTCTTCAATATACCACTGGATTCGTGGAAGTGAATGAATTGAAGCTGAATAAACTTTTTTAGTTTAAGGCCCGGTCACACAGAGGGGACGCATGGGGAACGCACGGCCAGCGCATTGGAAATTTGCAATTTTGGCCAGTGCGTTGTCGTGCGCCCAACTTTTGTCGAAGCTACAGCAAGCTGACACCAAATGCATAGCGTGTTGCTAGCGCGCTGAGCGCATACAGGGCGCATACAGACCGTTCACAGAGCGCACATGATAACAACTTCCACGAATGCACAGGGTGTTGCTAGCGCGCTGGAGGAATGGTCCACGCATGCACCGCGTTATACGACGCACGGCCAGCGCATTGGAAATCGGAAAAGGCCGTGTGCCTAACTTTTGTCATGATTTTGGAAAAGCTAGCAAGCTGACACAAAATGCACAGCGTGTAGCTAGCGCGCTGTGCGTATACAAGGCGTATGCTCCGCATATGTCTGGCGCTGGTCTAGCGCGCTCAACGCACGTCTGGCGTGCCTTTGGCGTGTACATTCGTGCGTCGAGCTCCGCGCACACTTTTGAGCATGCTCAAAAAATCCTGAAGCACACAGCGAATGACGACGAATGCATAGCGTGGGTCCAGCGCGCTTGACGAACGAGTAACGAGTGATGACGCACGCCTAGCGAACGACAACGCACTGGCCAAAATTACAAATTTTCCGTGCGCCGGCCGTGCGTCCCCCATGCGTCTCCTCTGTGTGACCGGGCCTTTAAACATTTAATCTGCTCATTGTAATCTGAATTGTAGCCATAAGATTTGTGTGTGTGTGTGTGTGTGTGTGAATTAGGGCAGAGAGTAAAATGAATGTTGATTTCTCTTTTAAAGCCAAGTGGATGTATAGACATGATAACTATTGAACTCGAAAACCAAGGAGAAATTTATTTACCAAGCACACTATTATTTTATGTTGAATTAATAGTTTGACAATAATTCGGTAGAAAATGTAGAGAACTGAAGAAAAAAACCTACTCCCATTCAGTAATAACTGCGTGTGAAATGCATTTGTAGCCATAGTGATCAGTACTTACATTGTCCGGCCTATAAAAACAAATGTAGTGTGAAATTTTACTCATTTTGTGTTTTGTTTGTTTGTTGCTGTTATTTCTGCACCCACAATACTCTACATGTAGGGCTGTAATTGCAATAGAAAGGGGGGGGGGGGGGCATAACCGACATACATTGTAGACAGTGTGAGGGAGGTTTTGTGTTTTCCAAAGAAGAAAATCAGAATAGTGCAGGGCTTGATTTCACACTTCTTAAGAAAATCATGGCTAAAGACAGACTTAGAATAAAATTGGAAGTTGTGAAAGATGTGCAAGTACGTGACATGGAAATGACCTTCCCCATTTCATTTTTTCTCGGAAAAAGTAAAACTGTTTTTGTCATTAAGTAAACTGTCATTTAAACAAATTTGTTATACCGATCAAGAAATTACATCAGTATTCCTGACAAAAAAGGTTTTTCTTTTAAATACAGGTACATGTAGGCCCAGCTTTAAAACTGTAGCAGATTTTCCTTATTGTCATTCTGTCTTTTATTCTTCTCTGCCTTCTTCTCTTTTTCCTGTCCTTTATTCTTCTCCTGCTCCTCCTGCTCCTCTTCTTCTCCCCTTTTTACTTCTCCTTCTTCTTCTTTTCCCCTCTCTTTTTCTTCTTCATTATCTTATTTGTCTTCCTTTTCTTCTTTGTTTCTTTCTTCTCCATCTCTTCCTCGTCCTTCTGTGCCTTCTATTCTGAAGAATTTTTTTTTTTTTTCTCACAGTGGACAAGTGCATAATTGATACATAATGTAGTTCTATATGCTACTTTTTGTTTTGTTCACCTCTCTGTTGTTTTGTCCCCTGCTCTTTTTCTCTTTCTCCTCTTCCTTTACCTATCTCATCTCTCTATTCTCACTCTCTTCCTCTCTCTCTCTCTCCCTCTCTCTCTTTCTCTATCTTCCTCTTGTACCCCCTCTCTCTTACTCCCTCTTTCATTCCTTTTCATTTTATTGTCACACATGCATTTGTACTCATACGTCGGCATATTATCTTTGAAGTCTACAGTAGGAATTGCTTTCTAATAGTTGTACATCATTAACTTCAAATAGGCATTGAACATATTCCAATTGAAATCACACTGCCGTGAAGGCTCATAAACAGTGATTATGAGAGCATTCCTTTTATTGTTATTCAGATAGAATTATCAAATACACCAAATCTACTAGGAAGATTTGAAATAATGTATGTTATTATCATGTAAATGCTACAGATGTCTCTAATGTCTTCCGAAGGCGTGTGAGCAATACACACACACACACACACGTGTGTTAGTCATCATCTTCATTGCAAAAGAATGTACATATAGGTGCAATCTATGACATCATTTACATCAATATTCAAACAAAGATATGTAATACAGGTCATTAAAAATGAAAAATTTGAATCCACCCATACTTGATGTAATAGTAAACCTCTCAATTCTACTTATCTGCCCACGGACAATCTATACCTTTATATGTTGTACTTGTGACTCTGTACATATATGCTGGTAGATGCCTGTCTCATTTTAGTTAGTTTTTTTCCATTTACTAACAAAGAGATCAGAACTGAATCTAAACAGATTTTTTGAGTGGGAGATTTCTTAGAGAACGAGAAGAAAAGGGGTTGGGGGCATTTACTCGTAAGATCTTTGGTATTCATTTTGGATCCACCCACTTGAATACTTTTAAAGAGACAAATTAAATTTAAATTTAAAGAGGTCAACAAATTAGAATTCCTTAAGTTTGACTTTTTTTAATGGCATTTAATTCATATAGAAGCAATATAGTAATTGCATGTACAGGTGTATGTATAGTATCATTGCTGTTTCTCTCAATTTTCTATATATTTTGTTGTTTTTCATTAAAAGAAATAATTGGTGAAATAAAATCATCTTTTTGTTTATAAAATTCTGCTTTTGATTTGAAAATTGCCACATCTTTAATGAAGAAAATCTATTTAAAAAAGGCAACATTTTCTTTAATCTGTAACATGGTATTAAAATAGGCCTTAAGGTTATCATTGTTTGAATCTTTTCTCTTTTTCTGGTAAATATTCTATGACCTAAAGTGTACATGATTGCACAATTAATTGACTTTTTTTTCCTCTCTTCGTAACAAAATATATTTTACACAATACAGTGGGATTTGCTACTGAATTTTTAATACGATTAGAGAGACATGGTTGACCATCCAATGCAGTTTTCTTTTCAAAATGAAGTTTTAGAAAATGTATACTTCAAATGAATACGTTAGCCAATATTGCCATGTGCTTAAAAAATCTCCAATACACCTACATTGTGTGTGTAGCGTACATGGTAGGCACATGTGGTCACTCAGTACTCGTAGTGAGGAGATTTTTGGAATCGCCCACACATCTTCAAATATTGCCTCACAATTCACAAACATTAGTTGGATTGTAATCTTTCTCACGACATTCCATATGATTTGGAGTACATGTACTACCAGTACCTCCCCCGTCCAAAGAGCATTCATTCATAATCTTTCAAATTCCAAGGGCATTCCACATGTTTTAGAGTAATGTCAAGTGCCACCCACGGTCTCTTGTGTAACGATGCGGAATTCAGTGTGCAAAAGTAGTCACGTATTTACTTTCATTTTTCGTACTTCGGTAAAATATCTGTTTACATTTATAAGTCAATTTTCTAAAGTGTCTAAAGGCTTGTAATGGTTAGATGATTACCAGTATTTGAATTAATTAAAAAATCTAGTCTCCAGCTTTGATAGCAAGCAGAAGAAAAACACAGAGGAATTGTCTGTGAATTAATTAATGTAGATTTGCATAGATTGACAAAACCTACGTCAAATTCGCAAACAGGGGACCGGGGGGGGGGGGGGGGGGGTTTAGTGAAACATTAATTTTCCAAGGAAAATAAGTCCATGAATACAATACACTTGTCCCAACAAATGCTTAAGTGGCCCTGATCCTCCCTGCTACTGAATTATTTCGGAAAAAAGTCTTTATTTAGAATTATCTTTGTGTTCCTATTGTTTGTGTAACTCATGTGATGTGAATTTCAAGTAAATGATTTTCTTGATTTTTTTATATTTGTAAATATATCATGAACTAGGTCGTATTATTGATTCCTTATTACCGGTATTATACTTCGTGACATTTGCTTGCTTGACCTTTAGAGTTTAGACATTGACCCTTTTAAAATGGAAATTATTTGTTTCCCCGTGACTGTGCCCCTAGGATGATATAGACTGTGATATAGATTATCACAGACTCTCTTACATATCAAAATTAAAACTTAAAAAGGAACCTAAATACAAAGGAGACAAGAAAAACGAAGGAAATACCAACCGAAATTGCGGGAGAAGAGCATATTTCATATACCCTTTCAGACTTTCAGGATTGGCATCTTTCATTTGTTTTGACAAACGTGTCAGATTGTCAATTGATAGTATTCGTAGACTGAACATCGTATGCAGCATTGAGCAATGCTGACATTGCATCACATTAACTCATGTGCTGTATGCACAAACCAACTGTAACTAAGCATTGACAGTTTCATTATAAGATAAATCGATGACAGAAATAGATCTTAATGACCTTTGACCTCTGTGTTAAGCCAGTTAGGGACGTCAGCTACCTGTTAATAGCATCAGAGTAATTTGATGCTTCACTTACCCAAAGGCTGAACGGGATGATCATTCCGTTGTGTCAACTTGCAGCCCGCTCAGGCGTGAGAAAATTCATCATTTAAAATATCTTTTCATGCTATGCAGTAGGCCTACTATTTTACATGTACATATACCTCATCCTGCTGCAGATTATAGAAAATTCAAGGCCCTACACTAACTTTATCTGTAGGGGGAGGGATTTTACTATTTTTTAGAGTCTGTATGCAAAAGCCCTATGAAAAAATGTTTAAAAGGAAATCCCTCTCTACATGTACACACTTAAAATAGTTGGGCAAAAAAATGCCCAACTTTTAACCAACACTGAGCAACATACGGTCCACACAACTATTGGTTAAAATCTGCCCAACTGATGTTGGGTAATCAGTTTGCTATGTGGTTGGGCAAATTAAATTGCCCATCAGTTGGTGACCCATCATATTTTACCCAACTCTACAATTGCCTAACAGTTGGTTATATTTTCAGTTGGGTAATTTCTTGCCCAACCAATTTTACCCAGTTAGATATTGCCCAACCTTCTATTTGCCCAACTTTTGAGTAAGTTTAATGTTGGTTAATTAAATGCCCAACCAGTTTTTACCCAACTCCCAGTCTGCCCAACTATCAAAACACCCATCTATTGGGTAATAATTGCTCAACAATTTCTCTGCAACATCCATTTGCCCAACTCTCAAAACACCCATCTATTGAGTAATAATTGCTCAACAATTTCTCCACAATATCCATTTGCCCAACTATCAAAACACCCATCTATTGGGTAATAATTGCTCAACTATTTCTCCACAATATCCATTTGCCCAACTCTCAAAACACCCATCTATTGGGTAATAATTGCTCAACTATTTCTCCACAATATCCATTTGCCCAACTCTCAAAACACCCATCTATTGGGTAATAATTGCTCAACAATTTCTTCGCAATATCCAGTTGCCCAACTCTCAAAACACCCATCTATTGGGTAATAATTGCTCAACAATTTCTCCGCAATATCCATTTGCCCAACTCTCAAAACACCCATCTATTGGGTAATAATTGCTCAACAATTTCTCCGCAATATCCATTTGCCCAACTCTCAAAACACCCATCTATTGGGTAATAATTGCTCAACTATTTCTCCACAATATCCATTTGCCCAACTCTCAAAACACCCATCTATTGGGTAATAATTGCTCAACTATTTCTCCACAATATCCATTTGCCCAACTATCAAAACACCCATCTATTGGGTAATAATTGCTCAACTATTTCTCCACAATATCCATTTGCCCAACTATCAAAACAACCATCTATTGGGTAATAATTGCTCAACTATTTCTCCACAATATCCATTTGCCCAACTCTTTAATTCGTCTGTTGGATAATCATTGCTCAACATTTTTTCCATAACATCTATTTGCTCAACTCTTTTTCTCATCTAAAGGGTAATAATTGCTTAACTGAAACACAAATAACATACACAGTAAACACATGTTGTTGTTTTCATCAGAAACGTAAAAACAAAACTTGTTAACATCAACTACAACATTACAATTTTTGGTGAAAAAAATACAACCTTTTAAAAAAAGTAAATGCAAATATAGCCCCTTTTGGTGCAGCATGACAACTTTGATGTACACTGTATGTATCCCATGTACTCTGATTTCATACATGAATATGTGCATCATATATATTTTGTGGGTGTGGCATAGTGTTCATTTATCCTGACACACCAATACTCTGCCTTAGAGTGTTACACATGCACACATTTTTTTGAAGTGAAAAAAAAAGAGGAAATAAATTCAAATCCCTCTAGATTATTTGACATGTGCAGAAGTACCACATGAAAGTTTGGCTATCTGTGATGGTGAACAGGTACTGATCAAATAACAAGGATACACACTGCCTACTATAACTTTTTGATTAGATTAAAGACAACAAAAATCAATTGACCCTACCTGCTATACTCAGTTTGATTGATTTTATTGATATTATCAATAATATCAATACAATTTTGCAAAATGTAGATGAAAATGTTGACTTCTCTACTTCTGCTTTGCGCGATGTAAATTAATGCATGCAGTCCATTCAGCAGAGAGTTCAGCGTAGGGTCAATGGACGATACACATTACATGAAAATTAATGGTATATGTAATTTACAATCATATACCCCACTTGCTGTTTTAAACGCAGAAAATATCATAGCTCATGTTTTATGAAGAAATATATCATTTTGATGTACGAGTTATGAAACAGTACTCTTGGGATTAAGACCAAACACGATAAGCATTTGTATACGCCAGTGCAAAAGATTTATAGCCAATAATATGTTTTGTATTTATACTTGGCATATATTCATTTGTTTTCTTAAACTTTCAAGGTGGGGATGTTAAGCAATGATTGGGATAAAACAATTAGGCCTTTATCATTTTTAAAATGTACACAAAGACTTCTGCTGTGTATAAATTCACTCTTTTTTTTATATTATTCAGCGATCCTCACCCCACCCTCAAATCTTCAGTCTTACACAAACATGTCTAAATTATGTAAAATAATGTGCTGAATCCAACTCATAACAGTTTGTCTTTAAGGTTATTTTGTCCAAAATAATACTTTTTTCCAGTTTTTTTTCTCCCAAAATAAACTGGTTCAAGTAGCCAAAATGTGCTAAACGATGATGTGTCAGTTTCATCTGTAGGAAATATATCACCAGTAATCATCCTTGGCGTGAACACATCATGATGGCTTATGGCATGTTCATGAAGGCTCGGACCTCCCGCAGCTTTGGTGTAAGATGCTCCCCATCGGTAAACTGGAACACCACAATCTGGAGAAATTTCCAAACAGAACAGCTTTGCGGCTGATATTCGATATCCATCACATAAAGTGCCTTAAAGCACAAGTCGACTGCTTTAAGCAGTGTTGCGGCAGGAAGTATCCTCCTCTCTACTACGACGTACGCCTGTATTGGTGTGAGAATGTTCCCACGCACAACAACAAATGGCTGTGACCTGACTGCTTCATCAATGTTATCAACATAAGTCTGGATGTCGAGAACCTCCTGTAGTCCAAAGAGAAATCAAGAAGAAATCATTTGTAATTATATGGATTGATATATATATATTTGATGCTTGTCGAATGCTTCTGCTTATGAATCCACAATCACCTACAGGACACCCAAATTTGTTTATGCATGTTCATCCCTGTCCCATCAAAACATTACTGGGTATTCTTAAATATCCCTGCGGCAAAGGTCAACTGTACCCAAACTGGTCACGTTCAGAGCATTACATCAACTAAGCTGGAAGGCATATACAGCCTGTTAATATAAGCATGCATTTTTCACATGTCATTTGCAGGTTAAAGGACTTGCTTGCATTCATGAGTGAAATGCGATGTGATGACAAATCTGAGGCCATTTGTAGTTGTACCACAGATAATGACGAACTGACTTATTAAGATTAAAGCGCCTAGTGTTGCCCCTGCAGGGCCTCCTTGGGGACCAGCGTGCCCATTACTAGGAACTTGAAAATGGTTGCTTTTCAAGTTTTACACAAATAAAATGTTATGGCAATGCCTTATCTGGTAAGAACATAGGTATTGCATTTCAACCTCAATTTCATCAGTTGTCCTAGGTTTGAAACTCTTAACAAATTAACTATTGAATTTGTTTGTAATGAAATATGATTACTATGGCAAGATTTTAAACACAAACCAAAATATATGCCTTACATGTCATTACTTTACCACCTCCCCAGCACATATACTTACTGGTTGAACGTCAATGAAGGACGACAATGTTTCTGCAGTGGTGTACGTTCCTCTCTTGGAATCTTTCCTTCCTCGGAACAAGACTGGGAGCATGTAGAATCCAAGATTGCTCTTTTCCTCTAAAAAGAGGGAAACAATGAAAGAGTTAAGTAATTAAGTCCCAATTACATATGAAGAAAAGGTGCAACAGCAAACAGGTCAATTATGGAACATCTTACAAAATGTACAGTTATATACAGCAAATTAAAAAAAAACGGTCGAATACAACAATTATTTTCTACAAATATGGGTAAAATCACTCAACGTAAATGTCAGTCAGTAATTTGGAGCTCAGCTTTCTGAGTAAAGAAATCAAAATTGCACAAACTTCAGCATAGCCTTCCCAATGAGCTTTAAACCACCATCCCCACCCCAAAAAGCAAACAAACAAAACAAGCAAGTAAAAGTATGCTAAACCTTTGTCATGGAATCATGTTTTTATCATATGTTGTACATGTATTATATGTTTCAGAGCACTTTTATTTATTTCAGTTCAATTCCTTACAGGGGGGATATTAGACTCAATGTTTGGTCCTGGCCACAAAAATAAACATCATATAGTGTAATTGAAATAAATTCTTTTGACTTTCTCCCAAGTCATTTTCACTAATACTGTCAAATGTGTGTTCTGACACCACATACCAAGACTGAGTTTCCCAGGGTCATGAATGTTTTCGAATTCGGCTCTTGCACTTCTCCAGTTGCCAGTTTTCTCGGTGAAGTCCACTACTTTGTTACAGAATGTGGGCCACTTCTGGTACAGTGCGTTTGCTTTCTCTGGGAACAATTCTGCAAAATCTCCTTCAATCTGTAATTGTTAGGATAGTTATAGAAGCCAGATGAAAGGTAGGATATCTTTCATTTGCATCTTCTCTTTACCATTTTGCAAGGATTTGAATGGTACACACTAACAATTATCGGTTCAATAGGGATGCACGATTTCTGTAGGACCGTGTATCTCAGATTGTTAAACGATCCCTTTAAGGAGACTGCTAAAGTAAACCTGCCCATGCAACCAAAAAACAAAAAAGTTACTTCTCAAAACATGCGACTCTAGTTTAATTTAATGTCCTTTCTTGTCACATGCAGAAGAAAAATCAAGGTCCACATACCATTCCAGCATCGAGAAGTCTGGGATATGTGGTAAGAATGTTCTTCACACAACAGTCACTTCTCTTGATCCAGTCATGTCTTTTTGTTGCTGTTTGTTTCATGTAGTCCTTCACCATGTCCTCTGGCTCCTTGTTGTTACGCAGCCATTCTTCCATTGTCGTGATGTTATCATCGTTCACAGACTCAAGATCAGTATCTCCTGGATATAATGCAACAGAACAATCAACAATTAGCATGTATCAACAAGTTTTTGATGATTGTATTGGAAGGGGGGTTTTAGTTGGCATTGCTCATGCCCCACCAGTTTGTTATGGCACAGCATGACTTCATCAGACGGATCTGAATAACTCATAACTTTAACTATATGAAAAAGTAGCCAGAATACCTTGCTTTTGAGACTCTGCCTCGTCTTCAGCTACTGGTACCCTCAGGGACTTCTCCTTTTTTCTGACGTACCTCAGATGCTCCTCCAGGTAGCCTGTTGCTGGCCGTCCCTTGGCCCCCACGCAGTACCAGGCCTCCTGCTCAAATAAATTAAAATTCCTTCATAATTCAACTTCAAAAACAGTAATGCTCAACAACATTTGTTAAACATTAATAATAATCAAATAAAAGCACAATAAAATTCCAGTGTAAACTGTACATTTAAATATTTTGTTACATATGTCAGTGTTTGCAATAACAAGGTTTGTCCTCTTAAGTACCTATTTCTAACTGCACACTGTTATATTCCAGCAATGTCATCAAGTCATTGCAAAAACAAAGTGAATGATGGATAATTCTGTGAATATCCATTACTCAATGGCATGCAGACAAAAGTCTAAATATTAAGAGATGTGTCATTACTGGATAATATAACTTATAAACAAGTGGTAAAAATAAACAAAAATATTGCACGATTTAGTGATTGATGCCATATTAGCTTTTCATTATTTGTAAGCTTTTCAGGCCTGTCTACTGTCAAATTTACTATTGCCAGAGATGCTCTTATAATGCTTGTGATAATGTGATACAACATGCAATTGATTGAGCATCTCCAATATAATAAATACAAGAATAACAAAATTGAGGAAGCTTCATAGCAAGTTACACAAAATAATATGATCCAGTATTCCAAAAGTTATTGCATAAACACATAATTTATTTGATTTAGACCTTAAAGTAGCTTATTGCTTCTGGCTCAAACAGAAACTTCTCATAAAATTTCACTTTCTTGTAAATGGGGTCTATGGGGTAGGGACAGATGGAGGTATGGATGGACAACCTAAGAATTAAGGCACCTCCAAGTAATAAATGCCCGCTGTGGTAAGAATCAATCCATAAATCAGTCCAGAAAAAAGTGGTGATCTGAGCCATACCTGAGGTCACATATATTAAGGAAAGCAATTCATGGACAGGACTTACATAGCCAAGTGGAGATTCTGGATCTTTTAAGAAAGGAAAGCTTGTCACAATGGCATGGGCCATTGATGCCTTCACAAATGAGCTTGGCTTGGTACCATACTCCCGTATCAGGTACTGAGTCAACATATCCACAACAGTATGCCGGTCCCTTTTGCTGCAGAGATTTGTAGCATTGATGTTCCTTAATGCTGCTCTTCCCATGGTGGTCTCTCTCAATATACAAGCAATGTTCTGCAACAGATAAAGGATTTTTTTTTTAAAGATCAGTAAATTCAGAATAAACAAGTGAAATGTGACAGCATGCAGTCGGTGGGTATATCTCTGGCTGTCCGACCTCCTACAATAAGCCCATCATAAATCACTCACTGGGCATTCCTTGCAAACTTTGTTCTGATAAAAAATTTCAATGAAACCTTGAAACTGACCTTAGACTAGCTTAAAACCCATAACCCCAACCAAACATTTTCCATAACATTCCTTTATTCATTCATACCAAAATGTACCTACCAAATCATATCACTAGCCATTCTGCAGATGTAGAAATAAAATGGTATTTTTAGTAAAAACTTGAATAACCTTTGAACTGACCTTTCACCTTTGAGCCCTGCTGCTTGTCAGAAATACTGACAGACAGATAACTCCAAGACATAATGCCTCCGGCACCCTTATGTGTTGGAGGCATAAAAACTGATGAATGATGGTGACTCGACATGCCCACTCTTCAATTGTATCAGCCCACTATATACATAAACTTACGAAATGCACTTTCTTGACCCGTTTCAGGGGAGGATGTTGATCAGGACTCTTGGATTCTGGGGAGTCGTAAAGTGGCGTATCCAAACTGGGCTGGGAAGGGCTTTGTCTGGGACTCCACTCACTTCCTGTTACACAAGAGAGATCTGAGCAGTCATCTAAGGAGAACACTGATGGGCTTCTTGTCGACGTTGATGCTTGTTCCATGCTTTGTTGATTTGCAGCATGATACTACAATAAAAAAATGAAAAATAATTGAACTTTCAATGTACATGTAAATGACTGATTATTTTTTACATTATTAATGACACAAACAGCCCCAGGTTAGACTTTAGTATCAAGTTTATTCCTTGAAGGGGAAAATCATTCTCACTGTTTCTGTACCCTTGTCCTATTTAAAGCAAACCCATAATTGAAAAGTGGTCACTCATGAGCGGAAGCTTCTTCAGTACATCTATAATATAATAATATCCAGTTAGGAACTTTCACTTTAGGCAGGAACATGCATTGGTAAAAAATAGCACATTTCCGGGGCCTCAATGAAGTACATATGCTAGAAAAACTTGGCATGAGTCATGGTACATTTAAGAAATTACAACATAATATGAATGAATGCAAATATAACAGACACATTTTCAGATACAGAAACAATGAAGTTAATAACGAGTTAAAAAATTCAAACCAGATATTTACTGTAAAATTTTCATTGGAATAATCAAAATTTGTTAGCAAGTCAGTACAGATCGATCAAGGTTAGCTTCTTAGCTATTTTTTCAATCAAAATGTGTAGAATGATACACTAAGAACTGATTCATAGATATAATTGTAATTGGAATAACAGTTTCTTTCTTTTGCTTTGTTTTGGTTCTGTTCTCTAAGACAAAATTTGCAAGTGCACCTGTAATGTCTAGTTGTAAAAATATATCACTTGCTTGCAACGGGTTGCCTACACGTACCTTCTTGTTCCTAGATGAATGAATGGTGCACCACAATATACAAGCAGCGCCCTCTTCCACTATAGGACTGGACAGCATTGACTGGCCTGTGATCAAACAGGTCACACCATTCAACAGCAGCTTGTGCTTCCTCTCTGCCCACCTGTACTGCAAATGCTTCAACATGTCTGTTGAAGTACAAGGTCTGATACAGCCGAAGGAGCAGATACAACTTTTCTTGCACCACTACAATATGCTGAACACGTCCAAACGTGGGTCCATCATCATCAGTCCAATATAGAAGTACATCAACACCTGCCCGGAACTCATATCCATGAATGTCCACTTTCCCAGCAACTGTAACTTCGGTTCCCCTTCCACAGTTAATTTTTTTGCAAAGTGCCTCATCATCAAGTAGATCACCAAGCATTGCTGCAGCTTGCTGTGACACATTGATATCTTGGCTATCCAGTGACTGATTTGATACTGACCTGTAGCACCGTGCCATTTGGTATCTGTTAGCCAATGTTTTGACAATGTTTTGGTAGTTGCAAGATACACTGGCAATCTGCTTGAAAGGTCTGTGCATTGCTTCAAAACGCAATGCTGAATACTGGGTCAGTGGCCCAAGGTGTTTCAGTGCACGTGGGTAATGCACAAGAAAGTGCTGCTTCGGAGTTAGACTAGCTTCAGGGAAGAGCTGCATGAAGAGCCTGTGGTGATCATCAATCATTGCCTTCAGGACATAGATGGCAGACTTACTGATACTGGGACTCATAATGATTTTGAAGATGTCAATGATTGACAGTAAGAGTTCCCACTCATCACACATCTCATCAATCTTGTCTCCTAACATGAGAGGGATGTTGTATGCAAGGCACGTCATCTGTGCTGATGTCTGTCCACTTGTAGAATATGGATTCTTCAGTGATGCCTGCCTGATTGGGCTTGGTCTGTTTTTGCGGTCCACAAAGCCAAAATTGAATGAGGATATTCTACTGTTCACCTCATCCAGTGTTATGAAACCCTTCTGAACAAGTTTACTCAAAACAAGGTGCATTTCCAGGGGCAAGACTCCCTCTGTAAAATCATGCATTACATCTGGACATAAGTTTTGAGTGGAATGGTAGTAAGGCAATTCATTCAAAACTGTTGCATGCTTCAAGCCAGATTCTGACAAGGGCTTTTGAAGATCTGTATCATAGTTTATTTCATCACGGAGATATTGGGCATCCTCTTTTGGCTGTTTCTGAAGCAACGAGCGATGGCCTCTACAGAATCTACAGTAATAGTTGGCCCGGAAACAGGTTGTACATCCCAGCATGGCATGAATGCCAAGATTGTCCCCTACAACTTGGAATAAGTAGGGTTTGACCCTACCCTCAAACTCTTTGCACTTGATAATGAGTCCATCAGTCCACATCTGCTGCAGATCATCCTTGATTACCTTCAAAACTTCTGAGATGCCATATTTACTCAAAAGCGGAGATGTGATCATAGCTGTGAGCATGATATTTTCCAGCCTAGCCTGGTATTTCCTGGGAAGGGATAACACACTTGTATAAAAGGCACTTACCTTGTGTTTGCCGCGTTTTGACCCAAGCGGATTGGCTGTCTCAAACTCATCATTGTACAACAACAGAGGCACTAAGAATTCACAGTCTTGTCTAGCAGTAGCTTCCTGCCTTTTATAATAGTGACCATCTTTGAATGAATACAAAACATCATTATCTTTTGATCCTTTTTGAGACAGTATGGCGTTCATTACTCCTGGTCGCTCTAAGTATTGTTTAATAGTGTCAGCTAGTGGTATATATTGAAAGGTTTCTTTTTGTGTGCTTTGCAGTGGATCACCTGTCTTTTGATCAATTTTTGGTTTTAAGCAAGTTCCCAACAACACCTCACAAGGCTGAATGAAATCACCTTTCTCAGAGAAATATTTTTTCTGTTGAGTATCTGACATGAGCTCTGAAAATGGATTCTTTGAATTCTCGAATACATGCATCTTGTATATCAGATCTCAGCTCACTGTTAGCTGCATATTGTGGCTCACTTAAGATATCCATCACATCCTGTTGCACAGTTTGTAACACAGAAATAACCAAATCTTGTGCGGTTTGAATGACCTTGTTGGTGTGTGAAGCAGGCACATTAGTCCTTGCCCTGAGTTCTGCTACAAACTTTGCTGCAATATCAGGTAGTCTCTCTGTTTGCGTTTCAAAAGAGACATCTTCCTGCTCACTGCTTTCTCCAACAAACAATGCCTTTTCCTGGTGCAGTTGTTCCAAATTCCCTTCAGTGTTGTTATTCTTTCCTAGAACAGATCCTTCATAACAGGTTTCACTTTGGTGATCTGGAACTGCTTTTGTAGTTGTGCTTGACGTCTTTATCCGTGCAGCGTGCTTTGAAATGAGATGTTTTCTATATCCCGATAATGTACGAAATGTTAGTCTACATGCCCCTTGCATGCATGTTATACTTACATTTTTTCCCCTGGTTGTTGTATGTGTGTATTTTAAATGATGGAATAGGCAAGAAATATCCCCCCTAATTAAATCAAGACACTGAAAGCATCTGTAACTATCCATAGTGAGATATTGTGCCACATCTAGGGCCTACCTCTGCACGCCACCCAGCGAGAAACTTCAATCGAGGTCCAATCTTGGGTATGAAGGATGTGATTATACTTTCACTTAGAAGGGGAAGGGTTTCCACATCAACTTCATTTTCTGGAGAAGAAGAGGGAGAGATTGATAAATAAGGCTTAGTGCAGCATAAACTGATTGTTTTCATATAATACCACAAACACGTATGGTTGCGCAAATTAAACAAAAGTATATGTTTTAGATAATGATAAGCTGTAAACATTTGCTCATGTTCCAGCTAAAATATCTTCCATTTTGAATAAATCGCATAATCAATGTTTTCTTATTCCACAAGGGTCTATGAAAATCTGAATTTTCAAATGCGATTTTCTCGAAAATTTGGTCTTCGTATAGAAAACTTACTTTTAGATCATACTAGCGAATTGTATCAACTAATTGCTATTTATTTTCAGGTGATGTTATTAACATCCACACAATCAAATTAAGAATGGAAACCTTTTCTAAAGTCATACTAGTAATCACCTTAGTTTAGTCAAATTGTGCCTAATTTTTAACAATGTAGGGGCCTATTTAAAGTATAAAGATTAGTTGCATCAGCAATGAATTTGATTTCAAAGAAAGTCATTCAACTTACCAAATGAATCAGAATGATTTGAGAGTTAGCATAGAGGTCAATGTATGCTGATTGGTTAATTAACATTACTAATTCATTGATAATCATATGTGTCTTCTCCATGTGCACTGTCATGCCTATTACTTCAACTTTAAACTGCCATACCGGTAATTGTTTTTTTCAACCTTTTGCGGCTGCCATGATATTGTCTGCATTAGTAGCCATGTTTCTCAGCTTTAGTATGACAAATAACCTAGCTATATCTGACCAGGGTTTCTCAAAAAGTCTAGCACTCAAGCCTTTCACAGGCCACTTACAGTACCATACAACCATATATAAATTATAGTGTGTTACCTTGAATAGAGGCAACTGACAATTGTTTATCCTAGAAAAGATAATTTGTGGTGTTTAATAATTCTTTTGTACAGCTTATTGTTCAGTGGTGTGAAACATTAAACAAAATGCATGTGCTGGAACATTTCACTGATATGAAGCAAAATAGGACAGTTAATCCTGTACTAACGAATGTCCTTCCTCCATGTGCACCTCCATCCCAAAATCGAATCAGTTCGTTGGCTTTGCAACTTGCAAGATAGATGTACATGTCCCAAGTTTCTAATGATTTCATTGAAATCTGGACATGTAGTAAAATAGTGTACAATTTTGTGGGCATAATTTGGTGGCTTAAGCATCTGTAATTTTTCCATATTTAAAAATTATTTTCAGAAAAAGATTTTTTTAAATGAGAAAAAATGTACCCATGTTAAAAATTGTGCCCATTCGTGTACTACAGCGAGGTCACTGCAATTTCGAAAACCACCACAGCCTCTTGGTTTTGAATTAGGCTATTAATATGGGCTAAAATGTGGGTCAACTGCCTTTTAGTTGTGACAAGGAATATCGCAATAGCACATAATTAATAGCCCCATTTAAAACCAAGAGGATGTAGAGTCTATGCTCTGTAGTTAGGCAGATGTTACTGGGCAAATCAAAGTTTGGCGCGTTTTTGTCAAATAATTTCTCCCAACCATTTACTGTATGAAGTTACCTAATAAAAGGTCAGAAATAAGTTGGGTAGGTGTTACTTGGTAAAACTGATGTTGGGCAAATTTTGTCCAACAATTGGGTTATTTTCTACCAACCATGTAGTTACCGATGAAATAATTGGGTAATATTTTTGGGCAAATTAAAGTTGGTCATTTTTGTCCAATAATTGGGTTATTTTCTACCAACCATGTAGTTACTGATGAAATAATTTGCCCAACTAGTGTCGAATATACTACACATTATGGTGAGAATTGGGTGAATTTCCTATTGGGGTAAATTTTGTTGGTTAAAAGTTGGGTATTTTCTTTTCATCCAACACTGGGTAAATCATGCAAAATCTTTAATTTACCCAATAGTTAGTCGGACACATAAGTGCCCTCATGTTGGGTAAAAATTGGGCACTTGCCCAACATTTTTTTAGAGTGTTTGGATTTCAAAGTCCTGTAGAAAATGAAAGGGCAAAATCCTTAACATGGCAATGGGCAAGAAAAATTGTCTCACTTTTTGAAATCTAGACTTCTAGATCTACAGGAAAATGAAAGATAATCTTCCACAAAATAATGTTCATAAAATTGTACATTATTTGACAACTTCAATTTTCTGATGAATCATTCAGTTCAGTGTTGATTATTAAATATAAGTAGGCCTAGATCTAGATCTAGACCTAGACTAGATCTAGTATAGTAATACCAATTTCAGATAACAGAGATAATTGTTCAAAATTACACCAGTCCCACGTACTGTAATACTATCTGGGTACACACCTACAAGTATGTGGTCCAATGTATTGGACCCACAGAACTCTTAACTACGTATTTAAGAGTTCTGTGATTGGACCCCATACAACCCATGATCCATAGAAAATGGAGGGTATTGTGTTATGTATGTATTGTAGCAGGAAACAGCACAGAAATCCGGGTTTTGGCCTTTGGGTTTTGTAAAATCTTGAACAAAATATTTTTAAATAGATCTAGATCTATTCATTTGTGATCTAAAATTCATGGAAACAGTACAATTTGAATTTGATATCTATATCAATCAAATATTAGTTTGGATTAGTAACACATGCATTAAAAGAGCAAATTTGAGGCAAAGTTTAATAGACCAATTGAATTGAAGCGTATTCATTAACCATTGCTGAGGCATATAGAACTAGTCTACATGTTGCCCATGTGTTATGGATATGGGAACAAGTCTACAGCAAGTACCTGTTGATCATGTTCTAAACTTCTAATCTCAATAAGATGTGAACGTACCTTCTAGTATCTTTAACACTGACGGACATCCCCACCTTTGAACGATTTTGGTGAGAGGGTCTATGAACCCATCTTCACTTGAACTATCTCCGCAGCAGTTGTCGAGCTCCATTTTTAGACCCTCAGGCTCTAGCATGCAAGACTCCGATATGATGCGTATACGTACGTACGTACAGGCTGCTAGTTACGTTGGTGTATCATATAGCTCGAGCTCCCGGGCCGGGACGGCCGCGCCGGCTATACCGAGTAAATAGAAATAGTACTGCGCATGGCATGCTGATCGCGAGCGACCAGACCATGTGCGCGCTACCCCAAGACCAATACCAGGCAAACTTTACCCAAGTCTGGTTAAACGTAAGTCTAGTCCCCATCGAAGGTTTCCACTGCCATTTACGCATGCGCGTAATTGACGATGATAGCGTGTACGTTCCATGATCATTACTTACGTAGATTATGTAACTCTATAGGCCTACATGGTTAAGATGGCTCAGTTTTCACAAAAGATAAATCTTGGACTCTTTCAGCATCAAACTCGCACAAATTCATCGTCGCTTCAACACTCTGTTATTATAATTTTAAAATAGAAGTAAATGGTTACAATTACAGGAGAGATAATTTCAATTTTTCATAGCAATATTTACACAGCATATTGTGAGCTAAAGAAAATTGAGCTAAATATATTTGGTAAAAGGCGGTGGTCAATTACTACCCTATATAAGCAAACAAAAAAAGGCGCAAAGTGAAATTGGGTAACAGGCGTTGGTCAAATAGTACCCAATGTATGAGCAAACAAAAATTGAGCAAAGTAAAATTCGGTAAGTGGTGATGGGTAATTATTACTCAGCATATGAGCAAACACAAATATGGGCAAAATAAATTGGGTAAGGGGCGGTGGTCAATTATTACCCAATTATGAGCAAACAAAAATTTGAGCAAAGTAAAATCGGGTAAGTGGTGATGGGTAATTATTACTCAGCATATGAGCAAACAAAAATTTGGGCAAAGTAAAATTGGGTAAGAGGCGGTGGTCATTTATTACCCAATATATGAGCAAACAAAAATTTGAGCAAAGTAAAATTGGGTAAGTGGTGATGGGTAATTATTACTCAGCATAAGAGCAAACAAAAATTTGGGCAAAGTAAAATTGGGTAAGAGGCGGTGGTCATTTATTACCCAATATATGAGCAAACAAAAATTTGAGCAAAGTAAAATTGGGTAAGAGGCGGTGGTCATTTATTACCCAATATATGAGCAAACAAAAATTTGAGCAAAGTAAAATTGGGTAAGTGGTGATGGGTAATTATTACTCAGCATAATTATGAGCAAACAAAAATTTGAGCAAAGTAAAATTGGGTAAGAGGCGGTGGTCAATTATTACCCAATATATGAGCAAACAAAAATTTGAGCAAAGTAAAATTGGGTAAGAGGCGGTGGTCATTTATTACCCAATATATGAGCAAACAAAAATTTGAGCAAAGTAAAATTGGGTAAGAGGCGGTGGTCAATTATTACCCAAATATGAGCAAACAAAATTTGAGCAAAGTCAAATTGGGTAAGTGGTGATGAGTAATATTCCTCAGCATCTAACAATTACCCAACTACTTGGTAAATTGCTCTCAACTCCTTGGAACGATGTTGTTGCTAAATGTATAATAATTGGGTAAATATAATGCCCTGAAATAGATTGGGATAAAAATTACCCAACCTTGGAAACGATTTCTCGACCAACCATCAGTTGCCCAACGAAATTTACCCAACTCGCAGTGGGAATGTGCCAAAATTACACAACTACAGGCAAAAATTACTCAATCCTAATTTGCAAAATAATGTTGGTAAATTTCTAGGCGAATTTCTACCCAACCATCAGTTGCCCAACAAAATTTACCCAACTCGCAAAGGAAATGTGGCAAAATTACACAACTACGGGGCAACTGGTTCCCAACCCTCATTTACCAATACTGTTGGTAAATATCCGCCCAATAATTAAGTAAAAATAATTGCCCAATATTGGTTAAAACACTTAAATGCTTAAATGGGTAATAATAGCCCAGAATAACGAATTTTTTTAACCAACCAACAATTACCCAACTAAATTTACCCAACATTTTAAGAGTGTAGATGAAAGCAGAAAAATCAGAAAAGCATAATGGTGAAAGTTTGAATAAAATCGGACAAAAATTGAGAAAGTTATGAATTTTTGAAAGTTGCAAACACTATGGAAAGGGTCTCTTTAAATTGGCTGAATCAATAATGTAATGTGATGTAGTGGCGGACAACTTTCCCTGTTGTTCCATGTGCACACAAAATGCCTAGAGGATAGAGTCATCCAAATGTTTATTATCTTAGGGCACTCTAATTTGCAGGCTTCTTCATGTGATTCATCTCCATTATTCATGAGTTGTTAATCCATGATTACATGTACTTGGTATTACTGACAATGAGTAAGTGGCTACTTCCCTGCTCAGGCATTTTAATGAACTCTTACATTCAGAGCTATATTATTCCAAGGGTCCAAGATTAAAGATCCTTCTTAATAATAAACCACAATCTTAGATATATATTTTTTCGACTGATTAAACTTGTTATCAAAGCAGACAACAAATTTAGAAATGTTTTTTCCTGATGGTTTTTCAAAAACTTGCAAAACATTCGTTCATTCATCCCTATATCCATTTCCATCACGTATCTGACTTTCACCACCATCCCATCTACCCAATTATGTAAGTGTTTGACATTGTTTCAGCAGCTTGGTGAGCCTGAACAGGTGGAACCCCATCTTCAGATTACTTCTTCAACTCCCTCCTTTCTAAAGCCCCATCTACACTTGATGAAGTAAACAGCCTAAGAAAATAGAAGCTGGTAAAATAAAAACTTTGTAAATCAATGACAATTGTCTCGTTATACATGTCTAGTTTTGCATACAACAAATTCTTGAAATGTCCTATAAGATACAGAACTACATGTATAAGATTCAGAAATGCAAAGACATCTACTTGAATTTTGCTGCGGCTTTTTTTAGACAGTTACATGTAACTACATCATGTCAAGTGTAAGCAGTCTTCATTGTGTTAAAACTCAAACATATCTCATGTACACATTTACTGCACCTGGGTGGAGAGTGGCAAATGTGCATTTATGTCTTGCCATGTTGGGATTTGAACCCAGAACCTTGTCATTGAAAGTCATGCAAGTGAATGAACTACTTTACAACAACCATACATGGGTATTCTCATCTTGTGTTTGGTTAGTTGGGTTGGTTGATTGGTTTGTTTTATCTGACTGCTAAGAAAGCATACATGCTTGCAAGTCAGCAAACAGGGGCTTTAATTCCTCTCTGAGGGACTTGGTAATGGGGATTGATCCCTTACCAAAGGGTACTAAGTACTAACTCATGAACTTTGTTTAAACCCCTCTGCACTAGTTTGGTATTGAGAGATTAGACCTCCCTGCAGGGTCACTGGCAGGTGGTTATCTCATTAAATCAACTCTCAATTAACATAAGAAAAAGGGCATAATAGGGGAATCAATGGGTACCGGCGTACCGCTAAGGCATTGTTGGCTGTATAGAGGGCGCAAGTAGCTATAAGCAGTGTAGCTATAAGCAGTGCAGAGAGGCTTTAAAACCAGGGACCTTCCAGTTATGAGACCTCTGCTTTCTACCACTGAGCCATCTGGCCTCACTTTTAGAGAATGAAAGTAACCACAGTCACATTGCCAGACCCCTTCCTTTATCCTGCTGACATTTTGAATTCAGAGAAATCCGACTGGAAAATGCTTCCTGACTCAATGCCAAGTCAATAGAGATGTATTTACACTCCAAATATGGTAGGAATAAAGGAGAAAGGATTATATCAATCCATCATTTGGGATATTAGTAATGGTTTAGTTGAAAACAGAAGGGAAATACAAGTACAAGTAAACATACATTGTACATGTTGATTAACAATACTGTTGGCTTTGAGCTGTATGTAAATTGTGGATATATGTACATATGAATATAGATTATGGATATAGTTGTAATTTTTTCAATGCAATACTTTAGGTTTGTATTTTAAACACTTCAAACATTTCAAACATAACTTTACCTGATTTACTGTTTAGTCACTAAATATCAGGTAGATATGAACATATAAAGGTTCTACTTTTTTATATATTTTTTTAACTGATATACTATTATACTGTACATATAACATCTATAATTTCATTTCTAAGTGTATTCAAAACATTCTTGTCTTGTGACTTTTTGATGTTTTTATTTCAATTCACTTGAAATGAGTTGCTACTCTTTCTATCCTCACCAGACAATTCTAGAAATGCATTTCCGAGATGACCGCTTAACAGCAAAAAACGATTTTTGAGTGAACTTTGTTGCAGACACACTTATGTTTTCTTTAAATTCACATAGATGAAATGAGTTGCCACTCTTTCTATTCTCACCGGACAATTCTAGAAATGCATTTTATTCCAAGAAGACCGCTTTACAGCAACAAAAAAAACGATTTTTGATTGAACTTTGATGCAGACACACCAGAGAATAGAGCTTGTCCCAACAGTGTGGGCGTATTCTCTTGTCCTGTTTCTCACATCCTTCCTGTATGAGCTTGACATTATTTTTTTTTCTCTCCAAGAAATGGATAATGGAATTAAGTGACAGTAGGCCTGTCTTCATCAGCTTGAGATTGTCAAATAAGCCGCTATTTTCAGACTCTGGATATTATCCCGAAGCTCTAAATTGCGTCTTCACCAGACCGACACGCTGTACAAAATGTATATAAGTACAGTCGTCGACAGCAGACCGCTCATACCATAGACTATGCTCATACACACATTTACAGTTTTGTTATAAAAAACAGAAAACCAGAAATCGTTGTGCATGGTGGGATTGAGAAGTTGACTCCGTATTTCGATCTGATGAAGACGAGTGCAAACTAGCCTGATATTTCCTATATAGCGGGTTATTTGGAAAACAAGACCAAGATTTCTCGGGATATTTTCTCTACCAAATATCCGGCTAATTGCAACAGCAGGCTGATGAATACGCACATAAACTGGCTAATTTGCGATTGGGATAGTTAAATAGCGGGTTATTCGGCATACTCGAGCTGATGAAGACGAGCCTAATGAGCTTGACATTATTTTTTCTCCAAGAAATGGATAATGGAATTAAGTGACAGTGATGGGAAGAGAGAGATGAGATGAGAGGCAGAAGATGTTTCATTAGACAGCTGTAACCACATTGGAGACAGCTTCTTCTTTTTCCACGGCATGCATTTGAATGCAGCAGCCTTAAAGCAGGGACATATCTCCCTGCAAGGTCACTGACAGGTGGTTATCTCATCAAATCAGCTCTCAATTAACATAAGAAAAGGGGATCATGGTGGACGAACTGGTACCGCTTAGGCATTGTTTGCTGAGGGCGCAAGAAGCTACAAGTCCCGCTTTAATGCCCCTCTTGAAGTGTTGGGAGCTCCAAATTAGCCAAAACTTTGATGGTAAAGTTTCACTTAAATTGTATCATAATGTGAAAGAGGCTGTCATTTAAGACACATTTCTGCAAGCATTTGTAAAACAAATGTGTTGAATATTGTTGAATATGTTGAATATAGTTGAATATTGATGAAAGAATACATCATTTGGGTTTTCTGTTGTACGCAGGAAACTTCAATTTGGTATTATTTCATCAACATTCAACATCTTGCTTAGTAGTAGTTTAATGTGTTTTTCTTGTTAAATTACCCTTTTCCATATATAGTTTTACTCCTTTTTTCTAACACTGCTTGTTCAGTACTCTCCACTTACACTGTAGTTTTGTGCCGTCGTACTGGCATCAATAAAATGGAAAATTGCTTGTTATATTCCTTGTTGATGCCGATGATGTCGGTGGTGGTGGGTTGCTAATATCAGAGTAACATGGCTAGACGGCTTGTAAGAGATTTATTGTGAGGGAAATAGGTTATCCACAATTGGCCTTTTGAGTGAATGCCACCCAGTTTTGAGACAAATACTTCAAAAGCTGCACCGATCTGGAAAGTCTCAGCATCTGAGCTTTAGCCTGATTTCCAGCCTTCCTTCAGACTCCAGTCGAGGCAATTTTTTTTTTTTTCAGTAACCTTTTGATGATGGGTTATGAGTTTGATAGAGTCTGAAGTACTGTATATAATAGTGTCATTACTCATTAACACATGATGCAGTTAACCGCCAACAAAAAGGGGGGGGTGAATGCTGTGGCAAAATGATTTTTTTTTTTTTTTTTTTTTTTTTTTTTTTTTTTTTTACAAATGAATGGCACCTTCCTAAAGAAAAAGTGTACTCTCTTTAGTGTCATATCTGTTTGTTATAAGATATGGAAGTACAGGTATGAAGTATAATTTGCTAAAGTCATTATATTTTCCACATCATTTTTCATGATGGTTAATGATGGCATCATGTAAAAGGAGAGTTATCCATAACTACATAGCATATCAAATGACGATGATAGCTAGTTTTTATTCATGTTTTTCAAACATATCTGTTTTGTTGCTGAGCATCAGAATCTTTTTCATCCATATATTTTATTTAGAGAAGATGGGTGGGGGGGGGGGGGGACTTCATTTTTAATATAGAAAAATGTATGTGTCTGAAAGCCAGGCTAACATGAACAGTAGCTTCTTTCATACTGGAAGCTTGTACTGATGGTAATCATTACTAAAAATAGTTCTTAAGGAGCATATAATACATACACATTACATTACTTCACAGTCAGTAGGAGCAACATGTAAGTTTTTAATGGATATCAAAAGAATTAGAAATATATATACATGTATTTAATAGTGAATTCAACTTCGATACGATATAGCTCAGATAACCTTTTGTTTCCTCCTTTTTTTAAATGAGTGCATATCAATAACAACTTCTCTTTTCAGCATTGATTTTGTTAATAGTGAAAGACCACTGTATACTTCACTTGAATTTGTATGTTTAACAACAAATGTGTCTTAATCAATTGCATTAGGCAGCCTACATATATATGTATGTTTCCCTTTAAAACAGACTGAAGAGGACAGGGCTGTAGATTCATTATATATTACTCTGCCAATATATCTGGTATGACTAATTGCAGTTTTATTCTTTGTTATGTAATTTGTGTTCTTTGTTTTGTTTTTTCCCTCTTTTCAGATGTGAAACCATCAAATATCCTGGTCAGCTCACGAGGAGAGATCAAGTTGTGTGATTTTGGTGTGAGCGGTCAGCTTATCGACTCCATGGCGAATTCGTTTGTGGGAACAAGGTCATATATGTCGGTATGTATTATTTGTGATGTTACAATTCTTTCTTGAACATAGTCATGTACCGGTAGTCTAGACTTTTTGATTACTCAGACTAGTCTCTTATGATTTTAGTTCATACCTCTTAGTGTATTATATTACTGTTCGTCATCCTGTTGCTGAGATGGAGTTCCCTCTTTGACGCCATAGGTAGCAGTGGTCCTTTGAACAAGGATGGAGATTACCAATATGGTTTGGCTAACAAGTAGATGGATCAATGGGCCTGTCATCATCAGCTCGAGTTTGCCAAATAAATAATTTTAACTATCTCAATCGCAAATTAGCCAGTTAATTTGCGTTTTCAATTACCTAGCAGAATATTTGGTCGAGAAAATATCCCGAGAAATCTTGGTCTTGTTTCCAAAATATCCTGCTATTTTGGAAATAGCAGGCTAATTTGCGCCTGTCCAAGCTTGTTTGTGATGAACGTATCGGTCTGGTGAGGACGCAATTTTGAGCTTCAGGATTATATCCCGAGTTTGAAAATAGCGGGTTATTTGGCAAACATGAGCTGATGAGGAGAGGCCTATTGGGATTAATGGGACAGAAGACCATCGGCTATAGGACCGTGCATGTACATTGATTGATTGGCAATTCACCTGTGTTCTCATTTGCTATTAAAGCTAGATGCCATGTCCAGTACCTCTTAGTAATTATCGAGGTATCGTGGTATAGGACCGTGCATGTACATTGATTGATTGGCAATTCACCTGTGTTCTCATTTGCTATTAAAGATGCCATGTCCAGTACCTCTTAGTAATTATTGAGGTATCGTGGTAGAGTGGTTCATTCACTTGACTCTCAATCCAAAAGTCGAGGGTTCTGATCCCAGCCTGGCACTAACGCCCTGTAGCAAGACGTTCGTCCACGTTTGGCACCTTCCACCCAGGTGAAAATGGGTCCCTGGCATTCACTGGGGTAATAATAATTGCAGGACCCTCGGGAAGAACAGCATTGGAGCTTATGAGGCTTCCCTAGGTAAACAATATCATGCTTATATTATTATTGTCATTATTTTATTATTATTTTTATTATCTATCTATCTCCTTGAAACAACACCCCAGCCTGAGAGACTGCAAGGCACACACTACACAGTACAGTCTGACATCTGGAGTCTTGGCCTATCGTTGGTCGAGATGGCCATTGGACGCTACCCCATCCCAGCCCCTGATGAGACGGCGCTAGCAAACCTCTTCGGCTACGAGATCCAGGCGGGAGAGACCAAGAACATCCGGAAAACAAGTCAGTCTGGACCTCGCGGTGCACCAAGACCGATCAGTGGTAACAAGTTGATGCTATCAGGCTATATTGGGCTCTTCACAAACAGGAATACAATTTTCCTTTAGGCACATATCATTCAAGAAAAAAATATTGATTTTATTTCCGTATATCAATCACTTCATTTAACCTTATATCACCTACTACCATTTTATAACATTTTTATTTCCATATTCATTTTGTATAACAGCAAAGATGATTTCACTTGATAGACAGTGAATGAATCTAAACATATTATAAAGTAACTAAATTATTATTTTATAGTCCTAACCAAAACCGCAATTTGTAATTTATTGTAGGACACCGAGTGTTGTTGAGGTTAAGAAACCCATTAACTTTTCAAAAAACAAAAAACATAAACAAAAACTAATGGGGTATTAAAAGAGATGAATCAAAATATGGTATGGAAATCAAAAGAAAACAATTCCACCCCCCCCCCCCCCCAATTAATTTTTCCAATTTTGACACAAACCATGTTTACTCTTGGAACCCTGTTCACATAATCACATTTTTGGTGGATAGTACCAGAAGTGTGAACAAAACTTGTGTGAAAGAAATAAGAAGCCTGATTCGCTTGATGCATTTATTGTACCAAGGAGAACATGTGCATGTTCGTGGTCTTAAAGCAGTATGACGAGTTTGAAATTGTTCAGTGGCTTATTGTCTGGCTTTTAAGTACAAGTACATAGTCGTGCTATAATGTGTCTTGTGTTTTGTAGGCTTAGTAATTTGGTCGTTTTTCCTTTCCCTCTTTGGCTGTAGGTGAACCTGTACCTATTTTGTAGTTTAGATTAGTTTGCGTTGTAACCGTGCATGAAGATGATTTAAAGGGAAAGTTTCTTGCATCGTTTGGAAGTTTTGATGGGCATGATTTAAAAGAAATCTGTTTTGAAAAAGACAATCTGAAATATAGATATGAATTCCGGGGCTTAAATTGACTATACTTCATAATGGTAACTTTGTGATATTATACGAAGGGTGTTTTGTCTCCCTATATCCGATACCAGCTTTAAAATCATTGATTACCTAATACATATTTGTTTGTTTGCTTAATGTGAAGGCCGAAGGGAGTACTGGTCATATCAAGCAAAGCAACAAAGTCCTGTCCTTTTCGCACAAAATTCATCAAAATTCATCAAATTCTTCAAATCTGATTGACAATTAATCCAGGCAATTTTTTAGTTTTAAATAATTAAATGAAGATTAGGCCTTTGTACAAAAGAGTCATTTCAAATTTGCAGTGCATGAACTTTCCTTTTCGTTGCTTTGGAAATCATGAAAGACATTCGATTCCCGGATGTAAAAGGGAAGGAAGTCCAGACTCATACCAAGTTGCTCTGATTGTAAACATGAAAATCTGAAGTAAAAACATCAGTAATGTCAGGTACAAATTATGAACGTCTCATGAAGTATCTCATTTCATGTTCCATGAAGAACAATTGGTGATTATTCATGTGACTACGACATAATTGGCTCTACTTCTCTGAATCTTTTTTGAAGGAAGTGACTAAGCTTCCTAGATGCCATAAATTGACAAGTTTTATATATTCTGATCATACAATTTTAATAAATTTTTTTCTGATAAAAAAAAGAGGTGGAAGTCTGGTAAAATCTCTTTATGAAAGATTGTTAAATACCACACAAACATCCTGTGTGCATGTCTATCTTCTTTTCAGTCACAGCAACTTATTACCAGACTGGAATTTCCATTCTTATTTTATACTTATACATACCGGTACTAATCATTCCGCATGTGCATGGGGCATGCCTTTTGATCAATGTCAATCTTTGTGTCATTGTTCTATTGGTTACAGTCTAGCTAGCATGTCTCAAGTTAAAGTACAATTGCAAAATTTTTTAAACCTGTTTACCAGATCTTGTTCCGTCAAAGTGATTGTAAAGATATTGGCCCATATTCTTTAAATGACTACATACATGTATAACCTTGCTCAAGTTAGCCCAATGATAATGGGATGCAAAATATCAACTTCTACATAAATTACCTTGCAGGTAATAATGCAACAAAATAAATGGGGAAAATGAATAATTAACATGAGGAGCTAACTATTGTATTTTCAGACTAGAGTGATTTGTAAAATTATAAGTAGGTTAATGTTAATGATGAACTACATGTAAATTCACTCATTTCGGAGGAGGTTTAAACTTGGCCTATAGTTTGACGTCTTTCAAGAATTTGGACTTTTATTTTTAAAACAAATTTGCGTGTGTTTAAAAGTCTTCATAATGCACATTTAGATAACAACTTAACAAGATGCATGAACAATAGCATGAAATAGTTTAACAATTATAATATATAAGCAACTCATGTTCCTTTGCAGCATTGTTCAGGCATGTCTTATAATGTGGCAACTGTTAACATGTTTCTCATGTGTTAAAGAAATAAGTCAGTATTGATATGGACCTCCAAATTGCTGAAATGAACACTTCATTATGTATGAATATTTGTGGTCAACTGCTGGAGATTTTGAAGAGGATTATTCCATTAAATACCTATCTCTTCTCGCTGATGCTTGGATCAGATTATAGGATGAGTACCTTTTAACCAACTCCCTTGACACCTAGACAACTTATTCTAGACACCCCCCCCCCCCCCCCATATGCTCAATCATCATCTGAACACTTACTCCTAAGGACCCCCTCATGTTGTGAAACCTATTTACCACTACTGGCAACGTTCATGCTTTACACAGGAACCACATTGTTCCTGTAGGCATGGATTAAATCAGTTACTTGTATGTACGCAAAGACGGCCCCTAAAAAACATTCTCCGCCCTCCCCCACCTCTCACCTCCCACCCCCTCAGTAAAATTACCTCTTAGGACAAGGAACCATCTAGGACATCAATTGTTATCCTGAAAAAAAGTAATTGTTTGGTTGGCAATGATCATAATGATAGACTAGGGAATATGTACATGTAGTTGTTCTGGATTCAATGTTCTGCTACTACTTGATACTATTCTACTATACACTTCTTAGATTGATCACTAAGACCATTTTGTTTTTAAATCTTCTATCTTCTTACAGGAGTTGGAGGAGTATTTTCAGATTCCCCAAGACCTATGGCCATCTTTGAATTACTCAATTACATAGTAGAAGAGGTAATTATTGACTTCATGGAGGAACTGCGGTGAACCCTACTGCTGTAACAGTCCCAACAAGGGACACAACAATCTTGAGATTACTCTAAAGTTGGTTGGTCTGTTTTACCTGACTGCTAAGAAAGCATGTGTATGCTTGTTAGTAAGCAACCAGGGGACAGACGGCTTTAAGTCCTCTCCGAGGGACTTTGGGATTGAGGATAGTGCCTCGAAATGGTTTCGAACCTGTTTACAAGACCACTACTCTACCCCTGAGCCATCGTGCCTTCAAATAAAAGATTAAGAATTTAGATGAACATAGTACTTTGCTACTCAAAATACATTGACGTTATTACAATTGTATGTCTGTGACACAGTTTAGACATTTTAAAAATAAGATATTGTAAGAAGATAAATGATACATGGAGTTCTTATTGTAAGATGGCATCAAAGCAATTGTATGTTTGGAATTAGTGATACTGTATTCATTTTACAAATAATAATTTTAAAAAAATTGAAATATGGATTTCTTATTTTTTCTTCTCTCTCCCTCTTTCTCTTTTATAGCATCCACCCAGATTACCATCCAGAGCCTTCTCAGAAGAATTTGTAGATTTTGTTGACGTATGGTAAGAAAACATTTTAATTCTTAACATAGTCTTGGGGATGGGAGGCTACTGAGTGAGCCCCCCCCCCCCCCCCCCACCAACAAATATTGCAGTGTATTGTATTTTAAACAGCTGCATTTCACACCATGCCTTGTTCTGACTTTAGAAAATGAGTATGAAGGTGAGAAACATATAGATTGGTGAAAAATTGATATTGTTTGATGATTTATCACCAAAAATCCATTCATTCTTTATAATTTAAAGTTTGCCTTTATATGCTAGTAATATTTTTACCTTTCATGTTCTTTTTCTCTTTCAGTTTGATCAAGAATCCAAATGAGAGAGCAGATCTCAAGAAACTTAAGGTAAGGACATTTATCTTCAAATTAGTTTGATTGCCTAGGGACCGGGGAGAGATTTCAGTGTTTAGTTCGGTTGTTATTTACTGGACTTGCAGAGCTGCCAACTAGTACGGATTTCCCGTAATTGGTACGGAAATTAACGACCATTACGGCAGTACGGAATGTTGTCTAAAAATTTTTTTTTTTTTTTTTTTTTTTTTTTTTTTGCGCATAGGGATCTATCGTAGCAAGTGCTGTGCAGTATGGTGGCCATCCAACATTCGCTGCATGAGAAAGATGGAAAATTTCTATAATTGACTGTAGGGTTTAAAACACATACCAATTATTCTCTTAATAGAAGCCAATTTTTCATTGAAAACTTATGTGTTGTGATGAACTGAAAATCAATATTTAGCAACTTTGTGGGAATAAAATAACTAAAAATTTCAGATATTATCATACGCGCATGCATCCGCTTACCATTCTTTTTAGATTCATGGCGCCGCATAGGAAATTACTGATTTATTCCCCAAATTACTGATTTTGAGCCTTATGGTTACTGATTTTCTGTTCTGGAGGTTGGCAGCTCTGGACTTGGGTTTTCCTACAATGTGCAGTCCAATATCTGCATCACTATAACTCTAAATCGGTTCTCAAATCACTCCCCTCCTGTTCATGTGTAAAAGGCATTGAAAATCATACGCCAGACCTCAATGATTTATAATAATGAGCTAGCTCCCTCAAGGACTGTATCATCTCGTTGGATTCACTTCACCTTCAATTTTCTTGTTAAAACAAACCTCAACAGTAATATCAGAGGGCCAATCATTTTACTGCTTTGTTGTAACCTGTCAATTCAGAAGTAATGATGTGGGCAGTGTTCCTCGTACTGCCTTGACAGCATGACCACTTTTATCATTTTTGTTATCATGTTATACATGCACATAGTTGATCTTTATTGATGAGCCCTGTAAAATCTTACCTTGTATTCGAGGTCGACCACAAAGTTCATCTTAAGTAGGAATTTGGTTAACGTATGTTTCTCTAACCTCAACATCAGGTACACAAACTTGTAGACAACACTTTTAGGATATTCAATCCATGAATACATGTATGCAGGCATTGCAAAAAAGAAAGGAACAATAATCACAATTTGAATAGCTCCAAGGTTACACAAATCCAGAAATGCAGCAAGGCTGATTAAGACCCTAATTGTCACTTTAGAAGCCTCATAGAGATCAGCACAATACGAGTTGAAGGTCCCATATTCTACTGCATGTATTTTAGTTTAATAAGCCAGATACTGGGTCTCAGTAATGCCTAACAGAGGAAATACTTAGATCCCATCTGACATGCGTTAAATTTGGCTTTACACAGAGCTCAAAACACAACGACTGGTTCTAATTTCAGAAGAATGAGGCCTTTGTGTTTAATTCATTTTTTTTTTTTAAATGCTGGATATTTTATGACAAGAAGATTGTATTCTACATTCCACATGTCTTAACAAAATAGACTGTTTTACTTACATATTCAAATTGATGGATGCTTCTTTCCTGGGGACCTAGTGACGAGTTATTCCAATCTTGAAACGCTTCCTTGCTTTGAATGATGAAAACTGTTCTTAGATGCTCTATAGCTTGAATCATAAGATGACTAGATGAATCACAGACAATATTGAGTCCTAGTTTCTTCATTCAAGGGTGTACAAGATTATACAAGTTAAAGTCTGCTTATATACCGGTATGTGTTTTTCTGAAAATGTTATGAAGTAGCCACAGACTGTCACTTACGATGCATATATGTTGCTGAATACGTGACCATGTATCATATAGAGAATTTTAGAGATGCAACAGAATTATTGGCAACACCAATGACCTGTTACTGTACAACATTTTGATTTATATGTGTTCCGTTGTTGCAATTTTGGTTTTCATATATCTTCCAAATTTTGCTTGCAGATACATACATTTGCAATAATGTCTGAAGAAGCGAGAGTGGACTTTGCTGGATGGATTTGTGCAACCATGGGTATGAGCCCTCCCCATAACGACACGGTCAAACCCCTACAGACAGCTGTCTAGAGAGAACCACCCTTCCCTCAGTCGTCGTCTCAAGTCGGAAATGAAAGGAAAAAGGAAACTGCGCTCCCATTTTTATATATCAGTGTTCCAAAGATTTGCTGTGCTCCTGTGCTCATGTGGAGCGAGAGGAAAGTCATTTGTGCGAGCTTTTTGAAATGTGAATTTTGCACCAAATAAAGACAATCTGTAAAGGAATTGTGGATAGATTAGAGATTATATGCGTATGTTCTCTAAATTGTAAATGTACATGTATGTTTCTCCCTCTACATGTGTCTATAATTTTACTCTCTCTTACATATTTGTAGATATAGGCCTGTGTTGAATGAGAGTATACGTTTCCAGCAAGTTTTTCTGAGCTCCCATCATTATATAGCAAATTGGCAAAGCAAAAAAGAGTCATCACACAGTCATTTTATTCTACCCACAAACACAGTAGTATATGGAATATGATGTGTTTATATGCCTGCACAAGTAATATACATGTATATATTTATCGGCTACGGAGGAGGAATTCCCAAACTCCTATTGTTTGTATCGACAGTGATCTCTTTAATGGGATATATAATAGTCTGCCATTTACATGTGTATGGGGCTCCAGCCCCCAAATCATGGTAAAAGAAAATTCAAGGAATTGTGTTATGAGTCAGGCTTAGGACCAGGCATGAGTTATGTTTGATATAGGTTTCTTTAAGTTCCTGAGCTATGGCAGATACAAGGAGTGAAAACAGGATTGGTGTGCAGCAAATCTTGATGGTCTTGAAGGTAGTGATGGTGTAGAGAGTGTACAGTAGCCAAGATAGAGGCGCCCTTCAGCTGCCACTGTAGGACGACGGCAATGGATTATTAGTTTAAGTCTAAACAAATGGCTGTTGTATGTAACGGGTCATGGGACTCAAAGATGCAGTGAAACACGTCCACTTCAATTTGTACCCTTAATTCATCTTCATCCATTTCTTGCAATGTAGTTATCTTTTTCACTTCAACAATGTCAATGAATCATGCTTATATATATGATCATGAATCCCTAATTTTTTTTGACCACCAGAAGGGACAATCACTCACCAGAAAGGAAGGATTGAATAGTTGGAGTTAGATTTGTAATCAAAGGCTGGTGATTGTTATCAAAGGCTGGTGATTGTTACAGATTATTAGTTTAAAATGTTATCGCTTATTTGTAGATAGCATTTCCATTCTCCATCCTCCAATCTCTCTTTCTCTCTCTTCCCCCCCCCCCTCTCTCTCTCTCTCTCACTCTCTCTCTCTTTCTCTCTCTTGCTGTCTTGCTCTCTCTCTCTATTTGTATCTTTCTTTTCAGTCTATTACATGTAAGAGATATATCAATCTTCTAAATTTACATGTATAAATACTTTTGAAAAAGATATATGAACTCACACAACTTTCATGCTTCATATACAGAAATATATAGAAACTGTTTATGTTATGAAATCATGCTGCAAGGGGAAAGTCTCACCCTATAAAGCATTATGAAACATCGCAAATCAAGATATTCAATTCTAGTCTTACAAAGATTTCATATTCGATATAAATCATGATGATGACAGATTCTTAATATACTTGCTATAGTTTTGTGTGCCAAGAGCGGTGAGAAAAGGTAACGTATTGTTAGAAAGTGAGAAGGAAAATGCAAGAAAAAGCCCCGAGATTGTAGTGTAAGATTTGATACTTGAGTATTTATTTTTACATATTTCTTGCCTATAACCATGTAATAGTTTTGTATAACGAATCAGTGATACCCCTGCTAATACGAACGAGCTGGGCATTAATTATGTAGCAGTAATTATTTAGGCACTGCCAAAAAAGGAAAGCGCAACTTTTAAAAGTAAAGTTTGGCTTTTAAGAAACCCCATTATATGTATTGTATATAATGACTTAAAGTATTCCTCCTCAATTTTTCCTTTTGCATTTAGATAATGTGTTTGTGTTATTAATATAATTTTGTTAGAAATTGTTAAGTGGCAGTTATACTGTATGAACCTGGTTGAGATGTATATAATTTTGCTCCATTTATTTCTTGCTATCATATTTATTTGTATTTTGTTTATTTTTTATATTTTTCCCCCTTGTAAATTTTTGCCCAGATTACATAATTCCCTGTAATATGTTTCCAATCTTGAGATTAAACTGAATATTAAATTCAGGTGGGAATCAAGTTTTATTATTCTGTTAATTGCTTGGCATGATTTATCATGGTCACACCTCTGGAATTTTCCAATAATTTCATTCGGTTGCTTCGCATTTTTTTATGTAAAGTAATGAAAGAGGTTCTCTGGCGAACTAAAACAGAATTCTTAAGTTAAATTAACAATTACTGCCCAATTTGTTATTCTAATAGCAATATGTTATGAAAGATATTCAACGTTCAGGAGTGTTTTAAACCCTACAGTCCTCTTAAGAGCAAAATAATTTGGAATTCAATATAGTCTAATGTAGGTAAGTCGGCATTGTACATTACAGAGACCCCTTGTAAAGATATGTTTTTTTTTGCATCAACATTTGTAATGCATACATCTATATGTGTAAATTCATTAACATTTAGGGTGGGAAACTGGTAAATGTTCCAAGTTCTTCGAACGAGTATAACTGTAAACATGTTTCTTGATTCTTAGGTTTTAATGTTGATAAGTTTTTTCCTTCATTTGTTGCCGTTTTGTGCTTCGTTGATGTTTTTGCTGTTGCATTTATTTGATCACTGCTTTGGAGTTACAAAATGTTGACTCATGTTCTTTTAAGTAGTCACATAATTGAGTTATAAATATATCATACAGAAGAGCTCAAATTTTCTTCCGTTTTTCTCCCCGAGTTCTTACATTATGTTTTCATTGAAATGATCACATGGAAAAAGTGCCAGTCGTGCATTCAAGATATTGTTGCAAACTCACTTGGCATTCTTGCATTGGAAACCATTACAGAGTTTCTTTTCACCAGATATACGTGTACCCGATGTCACATAATGTTTTAAATGAGATTCCTTATATTTCCTTGTTGAACACTTGAAATTCATCTTCAATTCCAAGGATTCCTGAATAAATACACAAAGTTTCCTGGACCTTTAGTGGCTGATGCTTTGGCTTTTTGCCAGAAAGACTAACAAAATCAAAGGAGGATAAAGAATATTCTTAAGTGTATTCTACTCAATTCAGAGCACCACAAATCTTGGTTGTCAAAAAAGAACCGTGAAACTTTGAGAAAAAGTGATTGCTGATCCAAAAATAGTGCTCATCAATCAAGTTGCAAATGTCTTTACTTTTGAATACCTACACTGTAGGTGTTTGCCATGATAAACATTTTGTTCTCATTGCTGTACCATGTGTTGTACTTATTTCACCACTTGTTAATTGTACATGTAACTCACTCATCTACAAAAAGATTGTCATAGTATTGCTCCTATTGCTACTTTCTACAAAATAACATGAATGAAAATGGTTTTTGTACATTATAGTACGTAATTTCTGCAGTTTGTGATGCTGGGAATCACATGGATGTCATTTAGTATCTGGATGAACATACATCCGACACTTAGATTACAGATAAGGCTAGGGTTACCTGTATTTTGCTAAATTTGTCCTTTCAGTTGTGGGACTCAAGTTGTGCATTTAGTTAGGATGATACATGCATGAATTAATCAAGTGGTGTAAAGCCTCTGTCATAGATAAACTAGTGTGTGTACATGCAGTCGTGTACAGTGAGTGATTTAGTGTGGTTGTCATGCTTTTAGTATCTAGCATAGATAAAATGTCTTCCGCACATATCTTATTAAAGCAAGCTTCGGTACCAATATTTTGTTGAAAGTCACAGTGAATGTCTAAAATAAAAGCATGAAGCAATAAGTTGGATGGTAATAGTTTACCAATGGTTATGGATGTTCATTAGGACATAGGCACAACATTAACAGTTTAGAGAGTAGCTCATGTCATTCAGAAGGGAAAAGTGCAGTGTAGTGCTTATTGTATGATTTAATTTGCTCTCCTGAGAAAACACATGCAAAATGTTACAAGAATAGATATGGAACAGATGAAGCTAGTGTTTGGTTTCCTAAATCAACAGACAAAATTTGTGGCCAAGCAGCATATACTTTTCTACGTCCTCTATATACCCTTCATCATTAAAACAAACAAAAAATTTCATTGAACTTCAACATACATTGTATATATTGAATAAAAAATATGTATAGGTTTATCAATATATTGAAGGAGTAGGAAATTTTTCAGTATGATTGGCCAGTATGAGTGCTTTGTTGAAAGAAAGATAGCTCGCCATGTAGACAGTTATCTTTGTGTACATTGTACTAGATCTTCACCTCCCCCCCCCCCCCCAACAAAGGGGGGGGGGGTATACTAATGAGAGTAAATGAACCTTATTATATATATTTTAATGCATCATAGTATCATACACCATTGAACGTTCCCTGTAGCTTAAAATAATCTCAATGCTACATCACACTACATTATATTGATCCCCCCCCCCCCAAGTAAATCCTGATCTTTGCTGGATTGTGGGCATGCTGATTAGTCTTCTTGCCTAATGACATGCGGGTAGTTCAGTAGTAGCCTAGCCTTTCAAGATTTAGTATGATAGACTATTAGCATTAACAAGCAAAAGAAATCAACATGTACATGTGGTTTAAATCGTAGGAAAGGTCGTTTCATGAGTGTAACCAAAAGTTTCTTCCTATACTCCTTATCAGTAAAATAAGTCTGTTATCAAAAAGTGATGTAGGAAATTAAGCACATTATCGGCATAAAAGGCATTCCCTCAGAAAGTTTTCCAATATTTATTAACCAATCACAACAAAATGTATAACCAGAACCACTTTGATGGACAACGTATTTATGATTTTGAAAGATATTTTGCTCCTCCCCATCATAACAACCCAGTGTATATTAATCTTCAATGTCTTGTTACTTTTCTAGTGTAAAAATCTCTTATTATTCCTGGAATAATATATTCCATGCATCACAATGTGGCTATATAGTTTTTGTGAGCGTTGGTGAGGATGTGAAGGATTTAAATGGAGTTTTCTTTTGCATATAAAAACTGAAAGTGGAGCATCTTTTGCATATTAACTGTTGCCTCGGTCGATATTGTAAAGTATATATAGACAAAGCATTGAAAATGTACAGATATTAAATGTGTCTCGATGAGCCAGTTAATGCTCAAGAGACCATGTAGATACCCAATCCTGTGTTATGATGTATACTAAATGACGTACCTATATATGGTTTTTCAGTTTGATTTTAAAGAAACATAATATATATATATCATAACTATGATTACAAGTGTTATAGCAATGTGTCTTTGAGTGTACATGTACAATTATTTGTTTGACAGTATGAATAAAGGAAGAAATAACCTTCAAACGACATTAAAAGATCCAATGTGATTATTAGAATGTGATGTGAATGTCTTATTTGATAGGCACATGGCAGTGGTGTGAATGTGTTGATACAACATTTTGGCATTTATATGTACAGTCAAACCTGTCTATAGCGGCTGCCCAAGGGAAAAACAAAAAGTGGTCTTTGTAGACAGGTGGTCACTAAAGCAGGTCTGACTGTATTTTACTTCCCAAACAGATCTCATATATACATATACTGTATAAAAGGACCAGTGTCACACACCAGATTTATTTCAAAATAGACTTCACAATAACAGTCAATAAGATTTGAATAAATTAAATTGTATAAATTAATCAACTGCATAAATCAAGGCTTAAATGCATACTGGTAGGCAATGAAAATGCTGCTCGTACATGGTATAGTAATTTTGTATTTGTACAGTGCCCGTAGTTTTCCATTTTCCAAGTTAGACTGATGAGCCCAAGCATATGTATGCCTGGGTGAAGTGTGGCACATTTTGATTAATGCCTTGCCGAAGAACGTTATACTAGTGCCAGGCAAAGATTTGAACCCTAAACCTTTCATCACAAAGTCAAGTGTGTAAACCACCACACCACAACACTTCAATTTCTGAAAGTAGATATTCATTGATTTTAAAAACTAATTTTATTTTCATTATTGCAAAGTTGAAACTTTGATTCGACAAGGTTATCAAAATTCAATGTTTGGAAACATTCGAAATAATGATTATTATAAATTACAAAATGCTTAAATACAGCCCCGACATAGCACCTGAAGAGCTCTCCGAACGCTGCTGAGATGTGTGAGATCACAGTATGGACATGATTTGCACAAGCAGACGATGTCCCATGACATCTCACACATTTTCAGTGCCTTTGTTTTCATCTTCTCTTGAGTTCTTTCTCTTACTTCACTACCGTCGGGCTAAATTTATAATCTATTGCCTCACTCTAAACCCCGCGCATGGTTTTAGTTTGATGACAAATGCAGCGATACATAAATAAAGGAATCTGTTGCTTGTAAACAAAATAAGACGTCATTGTATATTCAGCTGCACATACCGCGGTATGTTCGGCGTTTCAACATAGTTTCAAGAGGGAACAAATGCCGTCCTTAATATCATTCCGGGGGTTTTTCAATTTGAAAGTCTGGTTTTTTTAATTGTTAATTAACCCCTATCCTGTGTCTTTACAAGCAAAAGATTTTAGTTATCAGAATAGGGTCATATCCCCTTTTAAATGGTTCAACATGCCATTACATTTATATACACTAAACTCATTATAATTTGACAAATAATAGCTTTGCAATTATGTTCATTCTTTATGGGATGTCGTCTGCTTGATCAGTATTGCTCCATATAGTGACGTCATTGGCCAGTACGAATCTCTCGTATATCCCAGCTGCTATGGAGGTGGTTGTATTTGTATTTGTATAGATCACCCGATAGGTATTTGTGATTTTCTTTGAATTTCACCTTTAAGACATTTATCATAGTCGTTTTTACTTGACTGGGGCAATTGAAAATCAGTTTTGAATTAAATATGGTTTCTCATTTCAATCAATCACAAATTCAAAAGTTACACTTTTAATTAAGCATAGAGCAGAATCCCATTTAGGTAGAAAGGCATTTCAATCACTTCAACTAAATTATCAACACCATCATATCTCTATTCCTAAGCAACAACAAACATCAAATTTACAAGGGGAATGATTAAATCTAGCATTATGTCGAATACTATCATGTAACGTTTGCACAGTTGTCAATTTTTTGTTGTGGTTGAGAAGGACAATTTGTAAACTTGTCTCTTCTGGTCACTATTTTGTACGCACATGTACCTGACTTTCAAAGGAAAGGTTCATAATTTACCAGTACATATATGTTGGTTCATTTGTGAAAAACAAAGGCAATTAACATTTGCAAGATGATATAACAATTACTGGATAATACATGTATACTATTTTGCATAAACATACTTTTGAGCAACATCATACTGCTAGAATTACATATCACTTCAGAGAAATTAGTTCTCAAAATATAAAGTTGATGTGAAAAGTACTGAAAAGGCACCATAGATGGTTCTTATTTTATTGCAGCTCATAGGCATTGGACTTTGACCCACTCTAATAAACAGGTTTATAAATCCCCTATAACTGTCAGAATAACAAGCTAAACTTACATAATACAGATAGGCAAATCATTTTTTGGAAAATGGCGGATACACTGTAGTTGATACGAGGAAGGCACATGCTGCATTTTCACCAATCGAACTGTGAAGTATATTAATGGACTGTTACAGTATTTCACTGAAAGACGAATGTTTTCTTGTAAATATACCAATCGCACACAGTAGTTTTTGCATACTTTTCTTACCTGTAGGAAAACATGTACATATATGTGATTCAATTTCAATAAGGCCTCAGAAAAGTGAGAATGTCAATTCATTATACACTATCATTGATCTGTCGAAAGCCAGAATGGGGTTAACTTGTGTGTTAAAATGTATGTATTATCGCCCTTCTGACTCGCGAAAGATGCTACGTGTTGGTTGTGATTAAGAAATTACAGCATGAGCTACAAGTTGAGAAGGTGGATATCTACATTCATTTGAATACATTACAAAACATTTATTGCACAAATATTGACTCGAGCGTCCCTTTTACGGTCAGCTCTTCTTTTCTCTATTATCCATAGCTTCATTCCCACCACTCACAGCGGCAGGTTCATCTTCAGGTTTGAAACCCTCAAGACGTCCATCCCTTCCTTGAGATGCTGGTCTCTTATTCTCTTGACCTCCTCCAGCTCCTCTGCAAGTCTGTCCCCTCTCTTCCGCTGACCTCTCGGCCTCTGCTCTGACCGCCTCTAAGAACTGTTGTCCATGCTCGGATATGGCCTCAGCACCCTGACCCTGGGTCTGTGTTAGACCATCAACTGCTGTTTCCAACTGAAAACATATAAAAGATGAAAGTTATGACTCATTGACTCTATTAAAACACTACTGAAAATAGTTTACACACTCGCACCAATATCCATTACAAAATCTTGTTAAAAATTGGATTTAAAATTTTGAAACGGTGACCTTTGCGAAAGAGAAATTTGTACATGTATTATAGTACTGAAGCAGCTCAGTTTAAAACTATCATTAATCCTTGAATCTAAAGTACAATCATATTTCATCAAATTTTACAGCATGGACTTAAACCAAAGTAAAATTGTACCTATGTTTAACGGGCGTCACTCACTAACCTACTATTCTTGCTGACCAAAACACTCACCGGTACTGTCAAAATATGTACTGCAGAACGGACTGAGGCCAATTTTTTTTAATTAATATATAAATTAACATATCCATGACATCTGTAGCTTTTGAAGGACTGCACCTTTTAAATTTGTGACAAAGGAAACAAAATAGAACAAACACCAACTCCACTGTCAAGATAGAGTGTATATTGAACTTACTTGTGATTTGTGAAGTTTGAAATCTGTCAAGAACTCCCTCAAGGCTTCCTCAGAGGCCGTCTGCTTTAACTTCTCAAATGATGACAGAACTTCTAAAGAAACAGAAAATGGTACATCCTATTTTTAATTTGACATACATGATATGATAATACACATAATTTATACAGTAGGCTTACGGTTGTACCATGTGAGAGAGGGGGAGGATTGGGGAGTCCTGAAAAGGACTGTCGGTAATCTTTATTTCTTGGGTGTGTATGTAGTATTTGTATAAGATTTTTAAGTTGTTTCCTTAAGTGGACATTTACATGCTTTGTATGTACCTGCCAGTATACTGTATACGGTAAGCTTCACACCGATGTTCATTGCGGTTCATGTAACTTGATAGATCCAAAGCCTGTACATGTACACGGAAGGAAACATCTTACAAATGTTTCAGATATACAGTTAACAACTTAATTATTCATACCACTTGTAAATTTGATGTTTTTAATTTGTTTATTTAACTCAAGAATGAAAGGTTGACTGGTTAAATTGGGGCCATTTTTGAATGCTTTTCGATGTAATCAGTATTTAATATGTCACATTCTCAAGAAACAACATTTTTTCACATACTTGAAAGAGTAAAAACCTTGGTAATGTATCAATAATTAAATTGTTAACTGTATATTTTTCAGATGTCACTTGATGCATAAAATGAGATTCCGTATATTTCCTTGTTGAACACTTGAAATTCAACTTCAATTCCAAGGATTCCTGTATAAATACACTAAATTGTACTCGACCTTTAGTGGCT
>JAVYIG010012176.1:0-55429 GCA_035222895.1 Strongylocentrotus droebachiensis | reverse complement strand
TTCCGTGCATATCAATGAGCTGCTATGAATATTCAATAAAGCTTAACCAATCATACTGTCAAGAACAATAAACCAAAGAATAAACATAAAAGGATAAACGTGAAAGGAGTAATAAAAGAGACTAACGTTGGGGAGAGTGAACATAGCACGAGATCATGTAGAGGGAATTGGTGACGGTGATTGAATGTGATGGAATGAGCAAAATAGAGTTTGATGATAGAAGAATGCAAATAGACATATGGCAAGATAGGATGCTTTCATACATATTCTACAGTTCAATGTCCTGTTCAAAATATAGCTCTACAATATGAAGGTTACGTTAATTTGCCAAATGGATTTTCAACTCCATTAATTTACATATACTTCTAGATCGACATGTATGTTCCTCTTGATAAAACTTGTGTTTTACTAGCTGTCATCATGATATGAGGCTGGTGTGGGGGCACTCAACATCATGAAGACAGAGAGTCTGGATCTGTACAGAAACTGAATGACTGAAATAGTTTGACACTGGCAGATGGAGGGGGGGGGGGAGAGCAGGAATTTTGTAAACATGTGGTCAGAGACCACATCACTGAAAGGTTCTTGTAGGGGCGAGTATTCATTTGCTCAGAGTAGTTTCCACAATATTAATCCTTTGTTTACTTTTATAAGTTAAATCAGACACTGAGAATGAGTATTATTTATATGTTGGAAAATACTCAGTACCTTCAGGTCATTTGTATGTACATTATAGTTAGTAAGATCAAAAGTGGATGAAAATGTAAGGCCTAATTTGTCAACGAGTCAGGAATGGATGATAGCTAGGAGATGACCACACTGAAGATGTCAGTAAGAGGAAGATCAGTGATTTTACTGTATTTTTGAGGTATGTGAATTAAATGCAAATCTTCTCAGTATTTAAAAATATTCTGTAATAGCACCTTTTCATTGTATTTCAAAGAATTAGACATTGCTAAAGAAAATATACTATCAGAGATTTTAAAGAATGATAATATCAGTTATAAGCGTGAAATGATGTTGATGAAGATACTAATGGACATTAAATTGTAGATAAAGGCAGTCTAGCTATGGAACATACATTCCTTACTATAATTTTCTTTCATGGTTTGTACTATGTGGCATGCTATGTATTAGTAATTTGCATGTACTAAAGCTCTGTTGAATGAAGACATATACCAACAGGCAACAACAAAATAATACTGTATAAGGGCAATTCCACGGTAACGGAAGGACACTCAGACAAGATTTTTGAACTTCAGGTTCATACTAAAAGAACTGTTTTATTAGTATAAGATGTGAAACAGTATAGATATAATACCTATATAAGTGCCTTTATTTTCACACAAAAAATTGTCATTATAGTTAAGTAGTTTAAGAATGTGCATATTAATTATCTCGGTAACGGAAGGACATAAAAATGGACATGGTTTTTTCCAGTTAATTAGTGTTTATCCAAACTTTGTGAAGTTGATGAAGCTTCCCACTTGACTGAAACACATTTTGTTCCCCATAGTTTAATACATACTAATAAAACATTTCTTTTAGTATGAACCTGAAGTTCAAAAATCTTGTCTGAGTGTCCTTCCGTTACCGTGGAATTGCCCATAAGCTGAAATTTTGTGTACAGATATTTTTGTGAATGACAGCTAGCTAAGAGACCTTTTTGCGAATCATTGCAAAATTAATGGATGGGCAAACTCTCTCACGCCAACACATATACACACAGAGTACTAGTACACGTTAGTACAAACAAAAGTTTGAGCAGCCCATCGCAACACATACCGGCATACATGTAGAGCAAGAAGGCCGATAGATTTTAAGACGGGTGCCAGTGTAATATGTATGGTGATTAAAATAACAACTACATATTCCAATTGTAGACAATGGTTAAAAAGAGTAAGAGACTTTTGAAAAATGAGAGCTTCCTCACTTGCTGTCGAGGAAAGTGGAATCAACGAGTGAAAGTTAAAAGCTGTGCAAATGCAATCGCTGCTATACACAATACGCTCACGCTGTGTATAGAATATGCTTAATAGTGAGTGTGGGCGCACATGTACAATGTATGTTCGTACATGTACATACATGTAAGTAGTAGTGGCAGTTGTCAGGGAAATGGCGCTGGCAATGAGCGCAAGCACATCATGTTATGCTGATTTTTATGCTCCGGAATGATGAGGTGGCAATATTTTTGTGTGTTGATAAATTTGCGATAATATGCAATTCTCAAAAAATAAAACTCTCTCGGAAGAACAGCTTAAACAGTACCTAAAAAGGCAAAACCCCAATGGGATATTGTAAAAGGTCGGTATGAACAGGTTCAGGGAATCTCCCTGCACAATTACGAGGTGGACTACCTTGTCAATATTTTGCTGGAAAACAAAATGGCTGCAATGAAAAACCAATTTTCAATAAGAATCCCCTCGCAGGGTAAAAATGGCCTATATACGTCAGAACAAGTTACCTCCATTGGACTATACTATTATATTACTAGGCAAGGAAGTTCACCCCATTTTCACATATATAATTAGGTTTTTTTGCATATTTAATGAGCTATGACCTTTCACCTTTGACCTACATACTCAGAAATCGAACTTAGGCTGTACATGTAGTTTGATACCATGTACCTTCATATTAAATTTCATTCATTAAAATTTGTGAAACATTACCGGTACTCAAGTTATCAAATGGAAACCAGATTTGCATATTTAATGAGCTATGACCTTTGACCTACATACTACAAAATTGAACTTAGGCTGTGTTTTGATACCATGAACCTTCATATCAAATTTCATTAAAATCCGTCAAACAATACTAAAGTTATGGATCGGAAACCAGATTCGCATATGTAATGAGCTACGACCTTTGACCTACATACTCGGAAATTGAACTTAGGCTGTGTTTTAATACCATGTACCTTCATATCAAATTTCATTAAAATTCGTCAAACATTACTCAAGTTATCGAACGGAAACCATATTCGCATATTTAATGAGCTACGACCTTTGACCTACATACTCGGAAATTGAACTTAGGCTGTGTTTTAATACCATGTACCTTCATATCAAACTTCATTAAAATCTGTCAAACATTACTGAAGTTATCGATCGGAAACCAAATTTGTTACGGACGGACGCACGGAAGGACGGACGCACGGAAGGACGGCAGCGTTACTATATCCCCTCCGACTTCGTCGGCGAGGGGTCGGCGAGGGGATAATAAAGTGTAAATATCAAAATATAACTTTTAACATCTATAATGGAATACACATGAAAGAAGAACCCCTCCATAGCGTCCAGGCCGTTTCCTCATCATTTTTCTTCATCTTCACTTGCAATCCTTAATTCCTCTTTACTTTTATTTAGCAATTGGAGAAAACCACTCATACTCCTCATTGCCTCTTTATATTTATTTGCAAACTAGAGGACACCATAAATTCAAGGACTGTAATCACAGTGATTTTTCACAAGTTTTAAGCGATTGATGTTCTGCGTCTTGACAAAGCGCCCCCCCCCCCCTTAAAAGGCTAGACTACGACATTACAATTACAATACGTATGTTCACTCACCTTGGACTTGTTTCCTTCTTTAGCAAGAACTGCATAGAAGTCACTGCAGAAGGCTGCTCCTTGTAGTGCAACAGACTTTAGAGAGGGCACAGAGCATATAATCTTCGCCATATCATGTGATATAATCGGTCCAAATTGTCCATACATCCCATGATCGATCTTAAATCAAAAGCAAAAACAAACAAAAAATTTTAAAAAAGAGAAAATCCATTGATAAAGTTTAAAGATGAAGTTGAGTCCTGGTCATGCGATCGCATTGTGAAAGAAACGGTGTGGAATCGACCAGAAAAGGTTGATCATCTAGCATATAAGAATTTGAGTGTATTGCAAGGTTCTGGAATCATCAAAATGATAAGAAATTTGGCCAAAGTCTTGGTAAAGTTACAAACACTGTACACAGAAAGATGTATATGGGACTACACGAACAGGTGGCGTAAAAATCCTACCCTGGATTTTTACGATGTTACATGACATATTTAGAATATGAAGACATTTGAAGAGCCATGCTTTTCAGGGAATATGTCTTATCTGATACATGTTCTTCCACACTGGCATAATAAGAATGAGTAACGCTCACAAATTATTTTTCACCTCTTCCCAGAACTCAACCTTCTCTTTAAAGATAAACTTTAGTACTGGTAATGCGATTGCATTGTGAAAGAAATGGTGTGGAAAGGATCAGAAACAGTTGATCATGTAGCATGTAAGTATTGGTGTGCACTGCAAGGTTCTAGAGTCATCAAAATCATAATAAATTTGACCGAGTCTTGGTAAAGTAACACGCACTGTACACAGAAAGCTATATATGGGACAACACGCATGGTGTCGGGGCTGGTACTACCTTGATTTCCTTATCTTTCTATGCTCATTACTCGGCCAGTATACATTTTCTTCCAAAATTGTTTGGCACATGACATTTATTTGTAATCTTGAACATTCGGTGTAAGTTTTGTTTGATTCTGTGAGAATTAATTTTCTTTTTTTTACCAGAACTCAAGTTTAGCTTTAAGACCACCATGAATTTTGTTGATGCTTCTGTCACTCGGCCTGCATTAAGATTGTCTCATTGAATTATAACAGAATGTGTACTTTTAACAGTAGTCCATATCATCAGAGTAGTGCTTCGAAGGCTATATGATCCCAATTTTTTTTTGCAAAGGAAGGTCTGGTATAACATTTTATCTGCAACGCAGCATGTTAAAGAAAGGCCATTTTCAAAGGGCTCTAAATTATTCCCTTCTTTAAAAGGGTTAATCTGAAGTCTGAGCATCAACTTATCAAGAGGACTGGTTGCAGCAAAACTGTTTTGTAGAATGCCATTTCAAGAAGATGGCTTATTTTCTGACCAGAAAAGGGTTGGTAGTTTAATCAAACTTATTCAAATAGTATTGTTGATATTTATCATATGCCTATTATAGTGATGGGTTATTAAAATGATACTGCCCATGTACCATCATAATGCCTTAGCTGGAGATCAGAGCAATATGTTTCATATCATGCCCCCCCCCCCACTCAAAAAACAAAAACAAAACACAAATTAAAAAAATAGCCAGTCAATAATCATCATTAGTATACATGCAACTAGAAATGCAATCGTGTCACAACGATGTGCGTGCAATGACGCCATGTTTCTACGTGTCAAACGAAGGAGCTACTCTCGGACTATCCAGAGCAATATGTAAGAAGTCTGTAGCTTCTGTGATAGTGGAGATAGTTAGGGCAAAAGAAAGGTCATCAAAACGGCACGAAACGGTAAAAATGGTGCCTGGACGGTCACGCATGAGGGTTTCCGGAGAACGAAGAATTTAGTGACCTTGAAGGAATGCTAGAGACTACGCCTACGAATTTTGAAGAGAATTGGAGTAGAGGAAGGGATCTAGAAAGGGCTCGCAAGCACTGCGTGCAAAACCAATAGGACTTGGTGCATGATGAACATGTTGCGACGCGTGCTTTGGCACGAACGGCCGCCCATACTAACACAACCAAAAAACAGTCTTAAAAAATGACGTCATGGCCGAAACGTGTTATAATAGGGCGGAAACTCGGCGGAATTCGTATAGTGATCCTTGTTCAAATGCGATTTACTCACAATTTTCTGCGTGAACATATACCATACTTGGTATCATTCGAAAGGGCACTTCAGTGCGGTCAGTCTGAAACCATTGTCATCTGCGCAAAACGTACTGCACGCATCAAACGCGCTAGTACGTAAAGCATAGTAAATTCATCATTTTTGGCGATAACTTGGCGAAGAGGGCATTTCAATTTACTAAACTTAGCAGACAGTTGTCACGTATATGGATACATGTGTCTGCCAAGTTTTATTGATGTAGGTATAAAGATCGCCGGTTTAGAGCAAGTTGAAGTTATTTCTCAATTTTCTTGAAAATGGCGAATTTGGAGGGCAATTTTCTCAAATTTGGTCAGTGATAGGGTATATCATTTTCTATATGGCTGGAAAGGGCATATCTTCAAGTATCTAAATCCAAAAAAGGGTACGGGTTTGCCAAGCCATTATGGAGATACGGCCACAGAGAGAAAGCCAATTCCCAGAACTTTAGAGGGCGCTATTTATGTTTTGCAAAGCCATCGGAGCGTGAAATTTGGCATGGCTATGTGCAATTATATGATAAAGATACTGTGAGATTTAAATACAAAACGGAATTTATATGAGAAAGTTATGGTAGTTTTAGATTATTTAGGGGTCCATTTTTCAAGAATTTGAGAGATTTTTGACGGAGTCGGTTTTAGATTTGAATTTTGAGTATGAAGATGGCATTTTGAAGGGCAGGTTATACGTCGCAGATGAAAGAACATCTCTTAGACTATTTAGAGGAATTTGTTAGAAGTGTGTAGGATCTAGGATAGTGGAGATAGGAAGGAAGATAGAAAGGCCTTAAAATGGACCAGAAACGGACAAAATGGCGCCTGGACGGTTATGCATGAGTGATTTCGAAAATCGAAAAAGTAGGTGACCTTGATGAGATGCTAGAGACTATGCCTATGAAATTTGAAATGAAAAGGACATGAGGAAAGCACCTAACTAGGAATCACAAGCACCATGTGTAAAACGAATGCGATTTTCTGACGAGGAATATAAGGAGGAGAATATTAATGGGGCAGAATGTGAACGAAAACAAGGCAATGACGAAGGTTCGTCATTGCAATTATATCACAGATAGAGAGTGGAAAATAACCATATCAAAATTACTTGGAGTACTGGTTAAAAATGATCTGAAATGGTCATGTCATGTGAATGATATTAGGAACTTTTAGACTTGCACGACAAGAACGTGAACTGCTACATGTACATGTGACAGTCCACGTTCTCGTCGTGCAAATCTAAAAGTCCCTACTGTCAAACGAGCAAGCACAAAACTATACATGCTCAGAATTTTATACCGACTCAAACTTCCAGCAAATGATCTATTAGGTGTCTATTGTTCTTACGTTATGCCAATGGTAGAATATTGTGCCCCTGTTTGGCACTCTGGGCTAACTGAAAACCAAAGAAATCAGATTGAAAGAATCCAAAAATGAGCATGCTGCCTTGTGCTTGGACTGCACTAATGTAAAACCAACATGCTCTCAAAAAATTGGAACTGCCCACTTTCAATGAAAGGCGAGAGAAACTAGCATTGAGTCTGTTCAAAATATTGACCAGCCCATCATCAAACTTTCACCACTGGCTTCCTCCCTTTATATTGTCGATTATTGCGTAATGGCCAAACCTAGTCCGAAGGTTTTTGTAAAACAGAGCGCTACAAAAGAAGTGCTCCCCTCTACCTCATCAGGCTCTTGAATTCACATTTGAAGTAAAGAGGGGGGGGGGGGGTCCATAAATATATCTGTTGTTCAATATACCGGTAGGTAAAACTACCAGCAAAATCCATTATCCTTGGTTTAATGTGTTTATCTTGTCATTTTTGTCAATTATTAATTGTTAATTAGTTTATTATAGAATATGTATGATTTTACACGCCATTCAAGCCCTGCAAAACGATTTTTTTTCGACCAATTTGACGGTTTGTAATTATGATTTTTTTTGTTTTATTGTTTTTAATACTCATTCATGTCTGCAAAAAAGCATAGTGGACAGAGTGTTGGTCTTTGAAAGGATTAACCTTGGTTTAGTGCTTGTATAAGTGTACCGTTGATTAATTATATTCTCTTTTGAACTTGTCCTAAATACTTTAAACTTTGAATTAATCCAAATATCTGCCAACAACCCACAGGCAAGAGAAGGAGAGAGACAGAGAACGGGAAAGAGAGGGGGAAGAAGAGGACAGATAGAATGGTGGGAACGATGGACATAGTTTATTGATCAAAAGTACAATTTACTTATCTCCATGAATTATGTTTCATGACTTATGTTTATTCTGTTTTTGTTTTTCTTCAATTATTTAATATACAGTGTTCTATGTACCATGAGTATCATCTGGCTTTTGGATATTCTTACCATTTTTAGTATTGTATTTAATGTATTTTTAAAACATGCTTGTAAGATGTAAAAATTGAGCCATTGGCTGCTAATCATATTTTGTTTTCTACCATGAATAAATATAACAAATACCCATTCCTAAAAAAAATGCATGTTTGTACATGCCTGATGGGTTTGCAATTAAAGGGAAAGTCCACCCTGATATTAAGTTGGTTTTAATAAAAGCAGGAAAGGGAGAGAAACAAATTATTGAAAGTTTCAGCATCTTTAGCATCTTCTGCTGCCATCACATATCAACGATCTTCTGAAACATCACAAAGCGGGTCCTCTCCCACCCACCCTCAAAACCCAAACTGTCACTGACCTGTTTTTCTCATGTTCTGCTTCTATTCGAACCAACTTAATATGAGGGTGGACATCCCCTTTAAATTATAATACTTATTAATGTGTGTAAGATATCAAACTTACCACATCTTTATGTACACCTAGTCCAGTGAATACATAACCTGCTATGGTGTGTGCTCTCTTGAATGGGTTTATTAGCAGAACTGACATACCACCCCTCGCCAAGGTTGCAGTATCTAGGTCCTGACTCTCAAAGGATACATCAACCAAGAAATCTGTCTCCTCATAGTCTGAGGAGTTACCCTGTACCATGCACTTCATGACATGGTTTGCAACGGCTTTGTCCCGTGATACAGTGAAGTACAGGAGATACCTAAACTCTTCCTTCCTAGGCAGCACTACTTGCTCAATCAGCCTGTTGAATTCATTGTGATCTAATTCATACAGGGAAGCAAGATGGATCCCAGCCATGTACTCCTGAAAGAGTTTGTGTGGAAAGAAGAAAGTAGACTGCAGGAACGGATTGCTCTTATCATGTATAGATGACAATTTCTTCTTCTTAGACAACACCCCGACTCTGCAAGCTGTTTCAATGGAGTCTGAGCACTGTTCAAAATCACCTTCTTGGAAACTAAGGGTGTTTTCTTGTAGCCCAGTGAAAGCAACTTTGGCAACTGGTTCCATGAGCTTCTCAATTTGAGAGCGAAAGGTTTGGAAATCTTGGCTGTCTAAATCTGTGATCTCTTTCTGAGCATAATGCACCTTCAAGAATTCAAACATTTCATCAAATATTTGAGAAAAAGTTTGTAATGACTTAAACTTTTCTATTTTTTTGTCACCAAGTTCTTTCCACATAAGACAGAGCATAGCTATGTAGATAGGATACGGGGCCATATTATCAGATATGATGACATTGTCTTTGGTTAATTGGATAAGCTGATCTGCTTTGGCCCCATCATCTTGAAAGTACTTGTGAATGTAAACCTCCACATTCTCCTTGCTAAACCCTTCTACACGCATGAAAGTGTACAGCTTCCTCAGACTATCATTACATCTTATCTCTGTGACCTTCCATGGGCGACTTGTCACCAACACCGGGCAAGTGGCAAGTTCATCTGAACAAAGAATGTCTCTAAGTGCAATTTCACCTCTCTCTGAAGAACTTCCACTTGCCTCTGCACTATTGACTCTTGGCTGCGAAGTGGCACTTGTTGGGCTTCCTGACGTTGGTTGCATTAACTTATGCCGCTTATTCTTGTTCATCTTTGATTCTGATCTTGCCTTGGTTTGATCAGCAGACTTTGGCTGGTGACAGTCTGACTTTGAACCAGCTTCCCCTTCCTGTACAACCTTGCCATCAAACTCATCTAATCCATCAAACGCAATGAATACACGAGTTGGATTTGATCGGATGTACTCAGTGATCTGGCAGGCTGTTGCTGGGTTGTCCTTGGAGAGATACGACTTGGCAATCTCACCGATCGTGTATTTCTTGGCTTCACGAAAAGGGACGACAAGTACCCACACAAACTTTGAGAGAGCAGGACTGTCGTTTATCCAGTCCCAGGCAATCTTAGCACAGAATGTTGTCTTTCCAGCCCCAGCCTCTCCCTGAACCATGATCCGCTTGGGGAACTCTCCATTGACTTTGAGATCAAAGAGATCCCTGTACGCAAGTGGTCGCCACTTGCGTTGTCGATATTCCTCTTCCAGGACAAGGTTTACATACATGTCGTCAAATTGCGCAATGGAATCAGGGTCGAGAGGATTAGCTCTGATCTTACAGAGACTTGTCCGGTACTTAAATTTGAAATCATCTGCACATCTCTTGATCAGGTCAGGAGGAAGTGGTTGGGTCTGTGATCCTGGTGTTGGAGCAGGTGCATCTTTAAATTTAATAGAATAAGCGTGACAACTTGTTGTGAATATCAAAATGTTTCATTTGAGGAAATTCATAACATACACATGAACATATAAAGAAATTTCTGATGTATTTATTGTTTGTCAACTTAACATTTTCATTTTTTTAGTTCTGCTTTTTGAGGGTGTTATCTGGACCAAGATTCAATAACAACTAGAAATATCGCAAGCTCCATTGTCGCGCAATGCGAATGTATCCCCCAGCATTGGCAGCAATTTTTGTGTCATCCTTAATTTCGAAGGAGGGACAAAGATCCCCTCTCCCCTCACTGAAACAAAAGGATGGCGTAGAGATCCCCACGAGTGGCTTGGACTATTGTCAAGACTAGGAACAGCATCACCAAAACAATATGTGTGTAGATTAGAGTATAGTGCATCTCTATAGAAAATTTGAAAGAAATTTGACCTGCAGAGCGACACAACATATCCCCTAAAATATGAAATTGGACCCTTAACAGATGGAACACAGGTGGTAGCATTACCAAACACTTAAGCTGTGTAGATTTTAGCAAGACACACCTCCTATGGGGATACAATAACAATGAACCGGATGAATTACAGCTACTCGATATAGAAAGGACTTTTATTTTTCTTTTGTATTGTACACAAAATCTGAAATTCTCCATGTTGGGGCTGGCACAATGTCACAAGAGATAAAAACGACTATATAATGGTACAATTTTCATAAACTTGGTGTCAAAAAATGAGCACAACTTGAAGAAAAAAAAGAAGTCACAAAGTGGCTTGGCTTGAAATGCCAAGAAATTTAAATGACAATCCTTGTACAGCTTCATGTAAAACATGTCATCATCTCCCTTTATATACAGCACATACATGTAGTGAGTGTGTCTGTAACCATATATTAATGACAACAGGTAGCCCATGCGTCCGCCAGCCCACAAGACCGACGATATCTGTCTAGCGAACCATCTGAAAAGTTGTTATAGAAGGTCCATGAGACCAACGACCGATGGACTGACAGCCCACATTGTGGGTGTTCTGATATTTATTTTAAGGGTTCACCAGACAGGCAGTATCAGTCTTGTGGGATGTTCACCTACTGAGATGTCCTGCTATAAGTAACACTATTTGTACCAAATGAGAAAGTGTCAAATCAGTGTTTGTTGACTGCCTGCAAGAGCAATATATTATCAATGGCAGAAAAGGCCTTCTTGCAGGAAGCCAACATATGATTCCTTCTTTTTCTCACCTGTCCGCTTCAGGACTAGACTGCCAGCAAGTAGTTCACCAGAGAGGGACCCTAAGTCACTTCTTTCTAATTCCTCTGCTAGAAGAGCCCTGATGTCTGTGCCCGGAGGCTGTTTGTCTCGCCATCTCGTGAAGACTGTCATCAATGCATCACTGGTATTTTGGCTACATTCCTTGATTTGACCAAGCTCTGCGTTGGAGATGTCCAGGTTAATGCCCACATCTTTGTAGAAGCTAGGTTCAATTTGCTTGGACAGCTTTAAGAATTCCTTTTCACTGACAATCCTGTAATTAAAAACAAGATGTTATCAAGCATCTCTTAAGTACTCTTAAAGCACCTGTAGAGTGTTGGGAGCCCCCAATTCGCCCCAAAAGTTCACTTAAATTGTATCATAATGTGAAAGAGGATATCATTAAAGACACACATCTGCAAAGATGTGTTTGTAGACAAATATTGATGAAAAGAATATATAATTTCGTTTTTCTCTTGTATGCAGAAAACCTAAATTTTGTATTCTAGTTCAGTTCTTGATGAGCCTTTGGGAAAAACAGACTGTACAACTACATGGAAGAATAAACTACTCCAGCCTACAAAATATGTACACTAGCTCCTACAGCTGAGCACTGTCAGTACCTACAGCTTCATGAGCATACCTATCTGATTTTATTAAGCTACATGTACTGATGATATTTATTCAAAGGTATATTGAAGCATACACACACAAGGCTTATACCTCATTAAGCATTGCACTTGAATATGGAAGAAAAATTGGCATTCATGTATGTGGTGTTATGGTTTAATAGTAGGAAAAGTACTTTAGTTTCCCTACTGCTCATTACTGTTGCAATAAAGAAAAGGAAATAAGCTTCAAATACATATAGACTGACCTGTCTGGTCCAGGGTTGGTTTCAACATCACCAGATCTCATCAGGAGGATCATGAGCAGATAGAGAAGGCAGAATCCATCCATGGTGCAAGATGTCCTTCTCATTCGACAGAAACTCAGTCCGCTGGAAAGGTACATGAAGGATAACCCCAGCAAGACATCCTGTAATTGACAAAAAATGGGGATTCTAACTTACTATATGCATATAAGTGACATGTATTTACAGTGTACATAAAATGGATTACTTTTTAAAGCTTTTTTCCCTTATCCAAATATTTGCCTCTTGACTTGTGTGATATAATACTGAACTATATTCAAAGATAAAAGGGGTTGGAATGTATGGGGCGCCAAGTGTTACACATGTGATTCTGTCACGAAATCAATGTTTTGTCACCAAATCATTTGATTTTATCACAAAACCAATCTCACAAATTGATTTTGTCACAAAATCACTTGGTGAGGTTGCTGATGTGACAAAATCAAATGATGGGATTAATTTGGTGACAAAACATTGATTTCGTGACAGAATCACATATTTTACACTTGGCGCCCTTAACTATATCCGGGAAGGGGGGGGGGGCGATATACCAATCTGAATCTGACAAAATATATATATTTAACTAAACCTGGCTTTCAGAAACTGAAAAGATACTTAGACCTGAAGTCAGGTTTAGTTAAACCCAGGTTTAAAGTTAAACCTGGGTTTACTTAACCTGACTTCAGAATACGTGCCAAAGGGTTTAAGAATTAAAGCTACCGGTAATTAAATATTATATTGGGATTATTCTAATTGTATAGGGTGTATAAACAAAGAAATAGTATTATGGGAAATGACACCAGAGCATGATGATGTCAGATAAAGCTGTAAATGGTGGAATTTATAGATTTCAACAAAAGTGACAAAACACACTTTCACCAGATCTGGGGAGGGGGATGATTTTTGTTGTTGTTTTTGACAGCCGAGGATGTGACTGTGAGTGCATGTTTAACAGATCCCCAGTAATTCAAAGTCAGGGTTTTAAAGGAAAATCCAACCCTAATAGCTAATAAATGCTCTTACAGAAAGCAGAAATTTTGAATGAAGAAACTGGTGAAAGTTGAAATAAAATTGAGTCAACTCAATAATAAGAGATTATGGATGTTTGAAATATGGGAATACTAAATCTGAATTTGTGAATCTCAAATTTGTAATTCGGTCTGTGGATTGTGTCGTAATCATGGACAACTCTTCTGTTTGTTACGTAAACAAATATTTGTTTCTCCCTTCTAATTCTCCATTGGGGCACTGCTCATAATATATTTTGGCTAGCACACCATCATTACCGGTAGATCCTTTTTGAAAAGTTGAAATTGATAACAATTTTGGTCACTTTGAGTTTTGAAACAAATTGCAAAGTTGTTGGTCACTAGGTCACAGTGACATTATAGATTTAGCCATATATGATATATAGCAGGGGCGGCTGAGCGTCTTCCGAAGGCTAAAAAAAGGCTGGATACTACAACTTTATCGGAGGTGTGCGCATGCATTGTTCGCATCAACGGCCGTGCATGCATCATATGCAAAACGCTGATAATATCAAAAAATGACAACAATGCCTGTAAAAAGATATGAGAAGGATGAACTCGTAGCCAGACTATACACTCAGCTCAGCAGCATTCTTCCAGATTCTTGGGTAAAGGTAAAATAAAATACACAAAACAAATTACGAGTGACACTGTAGTCTGTACGAGAATGGGTCAACAATAAAGGGCAAATTGCCTTATAGAAGGTTGACAAATGTTAGTTATAAGAAAGATTTCCCCAAACTTACCAGATGGTTATTTTCTGTGACTGTATCGTGGTTTAGGAAACCACTCGTTCATCCGATATCCGCATACACAATCACAGGCTTGTTTATCGCTACTAGTACTAGGCTAGCGTCTGTGGGGTGGCATGGCCGGTGGCCGGTGCTAGCCTTAAGGGCTCTCTCGTAATGTTTTTTTATTATATTATACGAGAGAGCCTTAACTGGCTCACATAGGGCCCCACGGAGAGGTAGGTAAACAACATCAAAAATGTGTCCAAAATCACACTTTCCAGCACCCGCCCAATATTGGACAGTGGCTTTGATAAATTGTGTGGGACTTGTGATCGTAATTAATCCCAGAATATCATAATCAGAGGTAAAAATAAAAAATTAAAAGCAATTTTCTTACCAGACCGATCAGCTAAGCTTCCTTTTCACGTGTACCGTGGGAATTTACGATCTCTACACAATGGTGATGACCTCTGACTGGCACTTCCGTAATTGTGGGTAAATTGTGCTGCTTCCGTATAATGCGCTGTATGAGTGTTATTCAGCGCATTATACGGAAGCAGCACATTCTCGTAAATGTGCTGCTTCCGTATAATGCGCTGAATAACACTCATACAGCGCATTATACGGAAGCAGCACAATTTACCCACAATTACGGAAGTGCCAGTCAGAGGTCATCACCATTGTGTAGAGATCGTAAATTCCCACGGTACACGTGAAAAGGAAGCTTAGCTGATCGGTCTGGTAAGAAAATTGCTTTTAATTTTTTATTTTTACCTCTGATTATGATATTCTGGGATTAATTACGATCACAAGTCCCACACAATTTATCAAAGCCACTGTCCAATATTGGGCGGGTGCTGGAAAGTGTGATTTTGGACACATTTTTGATGTTGTTTACCTACCTCTCCGTGGGGCCCTATGTGAGCCAGTTAAGGCTCTCTCGTATAATATAATAAAAAAACATTACGAGAGAGCCCTTAAGGCTAGCCGGTGCAGTGGGAAGAAGGAAATCGTACTGTGCGGATTGGATCGGAGCTAATGGTGGTTTCCTATTCACGCAAGTGTCATTTCTGTCTACAGCCTTGGCAGCTTGGATGATGACAATCAATATTCTACGTCAATAGTGAGAAATTAGCTGAAAATACGACGCAATAACTGCGACATTGGTGATCGTTACGCACCGTAATGTCACTACTGTAGTTGTCTATGATGGCCACGGCTAGCGCCCTATCGTGCGGGCGCGCACGCTCTTACAATTACCTCATGGGGAATCCCCTAAAATTGTATGGTTGTTGTTGTTATTGGCGTTTAGATGGCGCTCTTCAATCTTGACAGATTATCTGCGCCACGGCGTTCCTTCTTTGGTGCATGTTCATCTTTTCGAACTTGATCTCATGGCTCACTTTTACTGATTGGTGGTCTGTCTTTCTAGACATCTGTTTTTGAGTTAATAGTTTGCTCACCTGTCTCAGCGAAGTGCTACTGTGCAAGATTAATTATATTTAATTTCCCTTCACCCTGCTTCACCATTAGTCGTGATTTTAATCATAAGGATGTCATCCTCGATGATATTCAAACATTTCAATCATAATCATATACTCACAGAGTAAAACGCACTAGATCTATACAAACATTTAAAATCTGTTTGTATCTTGAATATAATCTAAGAGGACTCTAAAATCCGATAAATTCCCTAATAATTTTACTAAATCTAACGTATTACATTTCAATCGTCTTTACATTATCCTTCTTACTCTTTTATATTTCTTGCATTGTAATAAAAAATGCTCTATAGCTTCTGAAACCTTACAATGGATACATAGTCCATCTTCATGGTTGATTAATAATGTGCTGATCATAATTGAATTTGTATTTCTCTAGTTTCAACTGATGTATTATTACTTCCTCCTTTCTATTAAAACCTTGGATATTTTCTGTTTTTGTGACATAATTATGGCTGAATTCGCCATGCCCGGCGGTTATAGCTAAAAATGAGTTGAATAGCTGAGATCAAAGACATATTTGTTGTAATCGAGTGGCTGCGAGTTATGGTCATTGTTCACAATCCTAATCATTTCCTTCACATCTGGTCTGCCAGTTTTTATGTGCAATCTTTCCTTGTTATTATATTCTTTATTATGTTGTAAATTGGAATGGTATAAAATGTTGTTAATTAAATAGGAATTGTGTGATGCAAAGGTCCCCCTTCCCTGCTTCTCCAGTCAATGACAAATTGTTTCCCTCCTTTGTTGGGGTATCTTTATTACTCATTTAGAGTAGGCTACCCCTATAGGGATTCTCATTTAACTCTTTGTGTTAATGCTAGCATTTGTGAATGATTTTTTAGGTAGATTTTAGCAGTAAAAACTCACCTCTCCCTAGTATTACCAATTTTTAGTCAAATTATCGAAAATGTTTTTGAATGTTCAGATCTGTATCCTTGATGTAGTGTACACCAGAGAAGAAAACGAAATGGAGATTGGAGTGAAAGATAGAAGACATACAGGAAAAGAGACAAAGAGAGTATGTACTTGTGTTCACTTTAAAATGCAACATTTTCCCACTCTAAAGGGGCAAGGCGTAAATCCCCTCCCGGCCTGGGCCCCGTCTTACAAAGAGTTGATATCAATCGTAACTAATTTGCGATTGATATCAATCGTAACTATGTAATAAGAGATAGGAGATTGCAAACTTGCGATTGATTGGAGGACTTACGATTGATTTGGATCGATCGTAACTCTTTGTAAGACGGGGCCCAGGTCAATCTGCCCCCTCAAATGTTGACCATCTGGAACAGCGTATTTCAACCAGGGTGCTGCAAGACATCTAGGGGTGCCACTGGAGAAATGTTATATATTTCTTGTTTAATGTTGATGGAATAAAGTCGATTTCATAAAAACCGAAGATTAGAAACATCTACAGTTTTTAATTACACTGGGAAGTAGCATTTTGAAGATGTTAATGAGTCTTTCTTCCTCACTACCTTCGCTCTCTCGCAAAGTTTAGAAACAGGATGATAAAGGCAGCCAAGTGCCTATACATCTAGACATATGGGCAACGAGGCGCCCGAATGTCCTTCTATTTGACAGCGAGGTACCCAAATATATCTTATATTTTCCTACCGAAATAACGTTTCCCACACTCATTCGCTTTACTCGCTTGCACCATTTAGCATCAGGATACTATTCTAAGCAATGAGATGGCCGAATATCCTCATATTCATGTATCGAGGGGACCGAATATATGAGTTTTTGTATTCACGTACATTCCTCGGCGAGGTGCCCGCATACATTACCATATGTCTTATCAAGTGTGTTGATTTCGAAATAATTATTTGCCATTTTAAAAATTGTCATTTTCTTTGCTCGCTCGCTCCCAAAATTTAGAATCATATATGCACGTTCGTGTGCATATGGCAAATGACGAGTGCCAGAGAAAGGTGAAAAAAGAACTTTATGTGATGGGTTTGGGATCGGGATGACGAAAAGCTATTTTTAATTCTTAAAAGGGTGCCGTGACAAACAGATCTACTGATCTCGTAGAATAAAGATTGCCCCCCCCCCCCCATGACTGAGCCCACGCTACGCCACTAGTTCTCAGTTTATAATAACAGTATATGGTTCGTCAGCGGCATAAAGGCATGGGGGGGGGGGGGGGGGGGAGGAAGTTTTCCCCTTTTTATTTAAAAAAATCTATAAACTTCCATTTCTAATTGTGATTGTTATGTAATGTTATGTTACTTTGTCATGTTATTATATCTTGTTATGTTATGTTATCTTAAAATGGAAGAATTAAAAATGAATCTGAAAAACAAAAATATGTCATTAGGTGATGGCCAAAGCTAATACATTTGTTCATAAGTCTTTTGCGATCGTATTAAAAACTTTTCGTAGGAATTCAATTCAGTCCGCTGGCAGATTTGACGGGCAAATAACTTCCTGAAAGGCATGGTTAAGAATGTTTAACCCTGCATTCTGACGATTATTAATTGAAGTAACCTTTACGGTTTTTACAATAGTGAGGATAGAAAACAGAATACACTGGTAGGGGCAGCTCACGAGTTTACAATTCGGTTAGACTACCTTCTTGAGAAAGTAGTTTTTGTGTAATGCGGATGATGTTCAACACCTTGTGGGTTAATAAAATAGTACTCTTTAATTAGTTTACTGTTGTTGATGTCGACGGTTGTTTGATATACTATGCAGTGATTTCTCTTTCTCCCCCCTACTCCCTCCGCTACAAGGCCCCCGAGGCTGGGGATTTTTTTTTTTTGGGGGGGGGGGGGGGTAGGTGCCATACTCTGTATATACTTTATGCGCTATATCATAGAAATTCGAACATCCTAACTGTTTTTAATTTTCCTGTCTCAATCGAGAATATTCCAGCATATCGGAAGTGCTACGTTTACAATGAGAAAAAAACAATCACACGATCGGAAATCCGCTCAAACAAACAATGAAATATCGGGATAAATTCAATCATAGACCAGTATAACACACAGTCTCCTTTTACACTACAATTACTACATGCAGTTTAGCCAAGGGATAATAATCATATAGGCATATTAAGGTTGCTATTGTCACATAAAATTATAAACGCTGTTCATTTTGTCAGTAACTTTCGGACGCAGAACACATTGGTTAAACATGAGTTCTATACTCTTCTATAATTGGCAAAACATTTCATCACAAGTTGATATACGTGCGTGGCTCGCAAACCCTTGATTTGTCACTTTATCTGTATAACATTATACGAAAGAAGAGCTGCAGACAAAAGATGACGAACATTTTTCCATTGAGAAAAATCGTCGCTTCTTCAGAGTTCACTTGAAGCTTCGACTATCAAACTGTACAGAACAAACGATTCTGCAAATTATCACCAAGTATAGAAATATAGAATTTAGCCCACACATCCGGATACTTCCGAATTTATTACGGAAACTATTTCAGGAAAAAAAAATCAGGAGCGCTTATTTTTGGACATCCTGAAAGTTGATATTTGAGGTACCAGACAGCTCGTGATAAAACAAAATACAATGGCTTCAGGAAAAGCACCAGTGATTGGGATTGATTTGGGTACATCGTGTTCCTGTGTAGGAGTCTTCCAGAATGGGATGGTGGAGATCATTCCCAATGACTATGGCAACCGGACCACACCCAGTTGCGTTGCTTTCACAGACAGGGAGATACTGATTGGAGATGCGGCACAAAATCAGATGTCAGAGTAAGTAGTTTGAAATTTAGTGCACGTTTGATCCTTGATCCAGGCGCGGATCCAGGGGGGGGGGGCCGAGCGGGCCTTGGCCCCCCCCCCCCCCCCCCCCCCCCCCAAAAAAAAAAAAAAAAAAAAAAAAGAGAAGGAAAAGAAGGGAAAGGGAAAGAGGAGAGAAAGGGGAAAAAAAGAAGAGGAAGAAGAAATTAAAAGAGGGAAGAAGATGGGGGGGGGGGGGGGGCAAAAGGACTTGCCTCCCAGGCTGTTGCCTCCTCCCCCCCCCCCCCCCCCCAATCAAAAAATAAAAGAGAAGGAAGGAAAGGGAAAGAAAAAAGGAAAAGAGGAGATAAAAGGAAAGAAAAAAAAAGAGAATGAAGAAAGGTAAGGGATATCAGTTGCAATTTTCCCGCCAACAAGGTGTAGATCGGGGGGGGGGGGGGGCACTAGCGTACTGATAGGGGAGGGGGGGGGGGCTTTGGGGAAATAAAATTCAAACGTGGTTTATTTCTAATTCCATAACGGTGGTTTACAAATAATGTTGAAATGACATGATTTTTCGAGATTTTTCCTCACTTTTAAGTAAATTATACTTGTTTATGCGTTTGTTGTAAAATGACAAATTTCTAAATATACAGCCAGGCAAGAAATTGCTTTTTGAGATGCCTACATGTCAGGACCCGCGGAACGGCGGGGATCGGGATCCTCGAGCCCCCCCCCCCCCTTTTTTTGAACAAGTATATTAAAGAGAAATAGAAGAAAAAAAAGAGCAAGAAAGAAAAAATAGTTAACTGCCAGTGTCACATTATAATGAGGTATCAAAATATGCTCATCTGACGGTAATTTCATATTGCTCCGATTGTCTCATTTTCGCTCGCGTGAACATTGCCAGCACAAACCACTGACCTCTGCCTCCTGAACGGATCATCGCCCATTCCATTCACTATACGTTACGTACTATAAAGGCTGTATTGTCTGACCGTTCATGAATATTCATGTTTTTGCTAAACTCGGCAAAATGTTTGCTTTTACTAAATGGAAAAATTACGGTGGGGGGTTGGATGAAATGGACATAATGAAATAGGCAGAAGTGATCTATGATAATTCATGCTTTTTATGTTTCGTGTGCTCGACCTATAACCTTCAAATCGCTTGGTAAACTGAGTCCAAAGTTAGACTTGTTTCACACGTGTATTATAGGCAATGACGAGCTTGCAATCTACTTTGAAAAATTACGGTGGGTGAACTTTCAAAAGTCAATGAGACATGAGGGCTCCAATGAAAGAGCTAGTGATAACGTACGTCGGGGTGGATGTGCTTTTCGTTTAAACAAAAAATGAATTTTTAACGATTTTAAAAAAAAACGTCCATAGGCTAACATGTTAGGCTGCCGACTCAGATCATGCTCTGACGATAGGGGGCGTTGTGAAATGAGACTAACCGGAGCCATATGAATGCCTAAAACCCCTGATTTCTGGGGGCTCTGCCCCCTGGACCCCACGCCAAATAGTATCCTGCCAGTGTCACAAAGTAATAAGGTATGAAAAAATGCTCATCTGACCGTAATTAAACGCCTAAAACCCCTGAGCTTCCGGGGGCTCTGCCCCCTGGACCCAACCAAGAGCCCTAAGGCGGGCCCCTTGATACTCATCTTACCATAATTGAGTGCCTAAAACCATTGAGCTTCCGGTGGCTCCATCCCCTGAACCCCACGCCAATTATTGACCTGCCAGTGTCACAATTAGGTATCAAAATAATGCTCATCTGACCGTAATTAAATGCCTAAAGCCCCTGAACTTCCGGGGCTCTGCCCCTGGACCCCGCCTAGGGCCCTAATGCGGACCTCTGAATGCTAATCTGAACGTAAATTGTTGCCTTAAACCCCTGAGCTTCCGGGGGCGGACAAGGTGGACAAGGTCGGGTGGTCCCCCAAAAAACGCCGGCCAAAAAAAGAGAGGAGTGAAAGGAAGAGGACGTAGGAAGAAGAGGGAGTAGACAAAGAACATTTGTGAAATTCACACAAGGATTAAGAGTCGAGAACGGTACGACGAATCGTCTTCTTTCTCTAACAATGTAGTGAAACGTCGAAGCTTCCGCGCTTTGCGCGGGAGGGGGGGAACTGAATTTAGACAAGGATTAAGAGTCGAGAACGGTACAACGAATCGTCTTCTTTCTCTAATGATTTAATGAAACGTAAAAGCTTCCGCGCTTTGAGCGGGAGGGGGGGAGGGGAACTGAATTCAGACGGGGATAATTTTCGAGAACGGTACAACGAATCGTCTTCTTTCGCTAATGATTTAATGAAACGTAAAAGCTTCCGCGCTTCGCGCGGGAGGGGGAAAACTAAATTCAGACGAGGAATATTTTCGAGGGTGGTACAACGAATCGTCTTCTTTCTCTAATAATTTAATGAAACGTCGAAGCTTCCGCGCTTTGCGCGGAAGAGGGGGAACTGAATTTAGACAAGGATTAAGAGTCGAGAACGGTACAACGAATCGTCTTCTCTCTAATAATGTAATGAAACGTCGGAGCTTCCGCGCTTCGCGCGGGAGGGGGGGGGGGGGACTGAATTTAGACAAGGATTAAGAGTCGAGAACGGTACAACGAATCGTCTTCTTTCGCTAATGATTTAATGAAACGTAAAAGCTTCCGCGCTTCGCGCGGGAGGGGGAAAACTAAATTCAGACGAGGAATATTTTCGAGGGTGGTACAACAAATCGTCTTCTTTCTCTAATAATTTAATGAAACGTCGAAGCTTCCGCGCTTTGCGCGGAAGAGGGAGAACTGAATTTAGACAAGGATTAAGAGTCGAGAACGGTACAACGAATCGTCTTCTCTCTAATAATGTAATGAAACGTCGAAGCTTCCCAGCTTTGCGCGGGAGGGGATAAACTAAATTCAGACGAGGAATATTTTCGAGGGTGGTACAACAAATCGTCTTCTTTCTCTAATAATTTAATGAAACGTCGAAGCTTCAGCGCTTTGCGCGGGAGGGGGGGAACTGAATTTAGACAAAGATTAAGAGTCGAGAACGGTACAACGAATCGTCTTCTCTCTAATAATGTAATGAAACGTCGAAGCTTCCGCGCTTCGCGCGGGAGGGGGGGGGGGGGGGGGGGGGGACTGAATTTAGACAAGGATTAAGAGTCGAGAACGGTACAACGAATCGTCTTCTTTCTCTAATTATGTAATGAAACGTCGAAGCTTCCGCGCTTTGCGCGGGAGGGGAGGGGGGGGGGGGGAAACTTAATTTAGACAAGGATTAAGAGTAGATAACGGTACAACGAATCGTCTTCTTTCTCTAATAATGTAATGAAACGTCGAAGCTTCCGCGCTTCGCGCGGGAGGGGGGGGGGGGGGGGGGACTAAATTTAGACAAGGATTAAGAGTCGAGAACGGTACAACGAATTGTCTTCTTTCTCTAATGATTTAATGAAACGTAAAAGCTTTCGCGCTTTGCGCGGGAGGGGGGAAACATAATTCAGACGAGGATTATTTTGGGGAACGGTACAACGAATCGTCTTCTTTCTCTAATAATTTATTGAAATGTCAAAGCTTCTGCGCTTCGCGGATGAGGGAGGGGGAACTTGCCCCTCCCTGCACCCACCCCCCCCTCCCCCAATGACGTCACTGCTGGTCACCATTACGTACCAATATTTTGCTCGCAAAATTTCAAATTTGGGCCCCCCCCCCCCCCCTAAGAAATCCTGGATCCGCGCCTGCCTTGATCCACCCCTGATGAGGGGGGGGGGGGGGGGCGGTACTACCCTCACGTTTGATGAAGTGTGACATTGTTCCATGAAAAAAACATTTGAATATATAAATTTGTTGTCTTTTTAACCGCACATAGTTCATTGTAGACCTTTTATAGAGACACTACGTGTATATATACACCTGCACAGCACCTACATCAGTACGAAAATACACCCGACGGTGGCCTGTACTTAAAGCAAAGAAGAAGAAGATCTAGGACCCAAATGATCGTGAACCCCTGAAGGGGGGTAAGGAGCACTAATTTTGTTCTTCTTTCTTCCAAATTCGTGAGAAAATATTTAGCGCCGAATCAATATCCACCCTCCCTCCTTGCTCCAGGGGGAGGGGGCTCATCTTCTTTTCTTTTTTTTAATAAAAAAGGTTAAATTTACATCTTTTTGGGCGAGGGGAGGGGGCCCGCCTCCCCCCCCCCCCCCCCCCTAGATCCGCCACTGGTGACAGGTGCACGTGTCTTAAATCCTTTGAGCACTTTCCATGTTGACATGCCGCCCCTCCCCTCAATCATCCTGGATCTGCCCCCTGTATATAATAAAGTAGTAAACCTAACCTAAAACAAACTGCTATCCAAGCCCTGCCTATAATTCTTAGGCAAAGCAGAGCCAAGATAAATGTTACCAGAGCAAATGCCGGAACACCCCTCAATTGCAAAAGAAGCACATTGTTTTTCCAAACTACAAAAATTGTGATATGCCCAAAGTAATACCAGAACATGGTATGTTGGCCTAGCCGCCTATGTGATAAGTAATTCTATTTTCCTGTTTCTCTATCTATTCAGGAATCCCAAGAATACAATCTTCGATGCCAAGCGTCTGATTGGACGACAGTTCAATGACGCGGTTGTACAGTCAGGCATGGAACACTGGCCCTTCACCGTCATCAACAAGGACGGCAAGCCGATGCTGCAGGTAGAGCACATTGGAGAAACCAAGACACTGTCTCCAGAAGAGGTCAGCTCCATGGTTCTGACGAAGCTGAAGGAGACAGCAGAAGCCTACCTTGGCGAGAAGGTCACCGATGCCGTCATCACTGTTCCTACTTACTTCAACGATGCCCAGCGACAGGCGACCAAGGAGGCAGGGGTGATCGCTGGCCTCAACGTCCTCAGGATCATCAACGAGCCCACCGCTGCCGCCCTCGCCTACGGTCGAGAACTGCATGTTCTTGTTTTCGATCTCGATAGAAGTGAATTCGACGTCTCACTCCTTGTCATTGAAGATGGGATATTCGAGGTACTGGCGACGGCTGGAGAAGCATATTTCGGCGGAGAGGACTTCGATAGCAGACTCGTCAGCCATCTCGTTGATGAATTCAAGAGCAGGAACAAGATAGACTTGATGACTAACTGCAGAGCACTACACCGCCTTCGTAAAGCAGTGGAACGTGCATCAAGCAGCACTCATTGTAGTATCGAAATCGAAGTTGACTCTCTTTTCGAAGGCCTCGATTTCTACACTAGCATTAGTAGAAGAAAATTCGAGCAGCTGTGTTCGGATCTCTTTAAAAAGTGTTTGCAGCCGGTAGAAAGAGTACTGCTGAATGCCAAGATCGATAAGAAGAGGATAGATACAGTAATCCTTGTTGACGGATCGACACGAACCCCGAAGATCCAGAAGCTTCTTCAAGAATTCCTGGACGGAAAGGAATTCAACATGTCCATAAACCCTGAAGAAGTTGTAGCTCACGGAGCAGCGTTGCACGCAGCCATGCAATGTGCACAAAATCAAAGATATTGTCTGTTTCGATGTTGCTCCTCTGTCTCTTGGTATCGAGACGGCGGCTGGCTCGATGACAAGTATCATTGAAAGGAACACCATGGTGCCAACCAGAGCATCCCAGAGATTCACTACCTACTCAGACAACCAACCAGGTGTCTCTATACAGGTGTTTGAAGGAGAGAGGGCTATGGTCAAGGACAACAATCGCCTCGGCCAGTTTGAGTTGTACGGGATCCCTCCTGCTCATCATGGCGTCCCCAAGATCGAAGTCACTTTCGACATTGACGCCAATGAAACCTTGACCGTCTCTGCTAAGGATTTGATCACGGGCCGCAGCAACGGGATCACCATCCCCAATGAAAAGAGACTGTCCAAAGACGACATCGAACGCATGATGAAGGATAATGAACGATTCCAAGCCGAGGATGATGTCCAGCGTGAAGGCATCGCCGCCAAGAATCTTCTACGGGATGACACCCTCAACGTCAAGTCCGCACTCACATGGCTAGACTCTGATGTCAAAAGGACCGCGACAAATTAAGGCCGTCGATGACGTCATCCATTTGCTTGAAAACAACTTCTCTGCTGCTGACAATAATGATCTCGTTTCCAAGTTGGAAGATCTACCACAAATCTGTAGCTTAATCATAGCTAAGGTACGTGGTGAAAGTGCCTCACATCAATTAAGCCACTGGTTCACGAGAGACTCCGTAGGTAGACTAGGATGGATAAGCTTGCTCCAAACAGCATACGAGCCTGTCCCCTACCTATATCACCATGATCACCCCGTCAAACGCTTTGGATTTGACTTGGACTTTCCCTAAAACAATCGTTCTCAGCAGTGGCGGGGGGGGGGGGGGATATGCCATGCCATTCATGAGGGTGTGCATGAATGGCAAAAACAAAGGAGTGAGAGCGAGTGGATAAAGGAAAGATGAAGGAAAAGGAAAAAGAACGTGAGATATTATAAGGTGATACGTGAAGTTTGCTCGAAAATGCTCTTCAAAGATTATACTAATATGTGAATGCCCCTCTTACAACAGAATACTGAGTATTAAACCTGTAAACAGAAAATGGCCCGTTATGTTTATTGTTCGTAAATATCCGTTACTGTGGCTATAATCTAGTTACCTTTACTTTCACTATTCACATTCATTAACAAGGTAAAACATTAGTAGCAATAATTGGTATAATAGGCATGAAGATGAAAAGAAAATCTTCATCATGTATGGTACTCTGTGATTTAACAAAAACATCAAGAATTAAACAATACACCTCCCAAAACTGCCTACTAGCGTGTATGTTTCCTTGATCTTCTATTTATAATCTTATTGAGTATTGTATAATGGAAAAGAATATTCTCACTTAAAGTCGTAAAAGCCCACTCCGGAACAAACTTGGAGTCCTTGGTTGAGGGAATTCTATTTATTCCCCAACAAACTAAGTTGAGAAATAATGGTAGTTTCAAGCTCTTTACTTATACGCTCTCAAATTCGATAGTTAGAGCAATAATAATAACGATGATAATGATAATAATAGTACTAGTAATAATATCGTCTGGATTAATGAATTAATAGGCAAAAGGCAGTGTTTCTTGATATCATCAAATAAATTTAATAATCAAGTTTTGGAACTTGCAAATACTAGAGGCTAATGTGGGTTATTAAGCAAGCAGTTCTGCCTATATTACATTTAGGTTTGCTATGAAAATAGGGTGATACAGAGTGAGTCAGAAAAAATGTCCCACTTTTCAAAAGTTGTATTGTTTGAAGTATGAATATTTAATCATGGGTTTCATGATATGTCTTGATAGATTTATCCTCCCAGTACATTTAGGTACCATTTTCATTTGAATCTCTGCATGTATGACTGAACATCAGACAATCTTTACAAGACTGCCAGATCTCACTTGCGTCAAGTTCCTGGGTGAGGAATAAAATAGTGTTTTTGAACAAAGACAGCCAGACAGACAAAACACACAAACACACACAGTAACAATTGTTGGGACATTTGTTCTGACTCACTCTGTATTGTGTTAATTGCAGATGTTTCAAGCTTGAAATCACATATACCGAATACATACATTCATCTCGCAGCGTATGACATGAATAATCTTCCTTTCAAGCTTGTACCTTCTTCCATTTAGCTAACCATCTCAACATCTCTATAAAAGCCCCCTCTCAAATGCTTTCTCTCCTTCCTCCCACATACTGGTACATCAGGCATCCAGCTCTACAGCTGTAAGCTATCTCTTATAATTATGCTCTAAATATCTCCTTTCTATTATCTTGCTCACCGTATACCGTTATACCCCCCCCTCTTTCCCTGCACATCCCCACTCCCACCTCTCTTGCCCTTCCCCCATTGATCCCTTCCTCTATCCTCCACTTCCATGCACCCTCATCTCTCTCTTCCCTCTCTCTATTGCAGACCGTTATCCCCCTCTTTCCCTACACATCCTCAACTCCCATGCACCCTCAACTCTCTCTCTCTCCCTTCCTCCCTTGATCCTCCCCTTCCTCCGTCTCTTCTCCCTTTTCTCCCTCATGTTCTTTCTTGTCTCCATCTCTGCTCGCACGCTGACCTCACTTCCCTCCATCCCCATGCACCCCACTCTCTTCCCACCCTTTATCATCCATTCCCGTGCACTCTCAACTCTCAATCTCCCTTGAACCTCCCCTCCCTTCGTCTCTCATCTCTCCTCCCCTCCCTCTATCCTCCACTCCCATGCACCCTCAACTCTCCCTTCCTCCCTTGATCCTCCCCTCCCTCCGTCTCTTCTCCCTTTTCTCCCTCATGTTCTTTCCTGCCTCCATCTCTGCTCGCACGCACCCTCATCTCTCTCCATCCTCCATTCCCATGCACACACAACTCTCTCCCTTCCTCCCTCAATCATTCATTCCCATGCACCCTTAACTCTCTCTCACTTGACCTCCCCTTCCTCCGTCTCTTCTCCCTTTCCTCCCTCATGCTCTTTCTTCTCTTTCCTGCCTCCATCTCCACTCCCATGCACCCTCAACTCTCTCTCTCTCTCCCTCCGTCTCTTCTCCCTTTCCTCCCTCATGCTCTTTCTTCTCTTTCCTGCCTCCATCTCCACTCACATGCACCCTCAACTAGTCTCTCTCTCTCCCTCTATCCTCCACTCCCATGCACCATCAACTCTCTCCCTTCCACCCTCCGTCTCTTCTCCCTTTCCTCCCTCATGCTCTTTCTTCTCTTTCCTGCCTCCATCTCCACTCACATGCACCCTCATCTCTCTCTCCCTTCCCTCCCTCTATCCTCCACTCCCATGCACCCTCAACTCTCTCTCTCCCTTCCACCCTCCGTCTCTTCTCCCTTTCCTCCCTCATGCTCTTTCTTCTCTTTCCTGCCTCCATCTCCACTCCCATGTACCCTCACCTCTCTCTCTCTCTCCCTCCGTCTCTTCTCCCTTTCCTCCCTCATGCTCTTTCTTCTCTTTCCTGCCTCCATCTCTACTCACATGCACCCTCAACTAGTCTCTCTCTCTCCCTCTATCCTCCACTCCCATGCACCCTCAACTCTCTCTCTCCCTTCCACCCTCCGTCTCTTCTCCCTTTCCTCCCTCATGCTCTTTCTTCTCTTTCCTGCCTCCATCTCCACTCACATGCACCCTCATCTCTCTCTCCCTTCCCCCCTCTATCCTCCACTCCCATGCACCCTCAACTCTCTCTCTCCCTTCCACCCTCCGTCTCTTCTCCCTTTCCTCCCTCATGCTCTTTCTTCTCTTTCCTGCCTCCATCTCCACTCCCATGTACCCTCACCTCTCTCTCCCTTCCCTCCCTTTATCCTCCACTCCCATGCACCCTCGAATCTCTCTCCCTTCCACCCTCCGTCTCTTCTCCCTCATGCTCTTTCTTCTCTTTCCTGCCTTCATCTCTACTCCCATGCACCCTCGACTCTCTCTCCCTACCCTCCGTCTCTTCTCCCTTTCCTCCCTCATGCTCTTTCTTCTCTTTCCTGCCTCCATCTCTACTCCCATGCACCCTCGACTCTCTCTCCCTTCCACCCTCCGTCTCTTCTCCCTTTCCTCCCTCATGCTCTTTCTTCTCTTTCCTGCCTCCATCTCTACTCCCATGCACCCTCGACTCTCTCTCCCTACCCTCCGTCTCTTCTCCCTTTCCTCCCTCATGCTCTTTCTTCTCTTTCCTGCCTCCATCTCTACTCCCATGCACCCTCGACTCTCTCTCCCTTCCACCCTCCGTCTCTTCTCCCTTTCCTCCATCATGCTCTTTCTTCTCTTTCCTGCCTCCATCTCTACTCCCATGCACCCTCGACTCTCTCTCTCCCTTCCTCCCTCCGTATCTTCTCCCTTTCCTCCCTCTATCCTCCACACCCATGCACCCTCAACTCTCTCTCTCTCCCTTGCTCCTCCCCTCCCTCCGTCTCTTCTCCCTCATGCTCTTTCTTCTCTTTCCTGCCTCCATTTCCACTCACATGCACCCTCATCTCTCTCCCTCTTTTTCCATGTACCCTCAACTCTCTCTCTTCCCTCCCTCTATTTCCATGTACCCTCAACTCTCTCTATCTCCCTTCCTCCCTTGATCCTCCCTCCCTCTCTTCTCCCTTTCCTCCCTCTCTTCTCCCTCTCCTCCCTCCGTCTCGTCTCTCGGTCCTGCCTCCATCTCCTCTTACATGCACCCTCATCTCCCTCCCTCCCCTTCATCCCCTCTTTCTGGATTCAAACCTTACAAATACATCATAAATTCAGACTCGGAATAAGAAATACAATTATACTTTAATCTTTGGCACATACTCTGCCACATGGTATGCACAAACATGATTGTATAAAGAACATAATACAGATGTAATGAAATTTCCATTTCAGTTAATTTGATATTCTTTGCATATCATATAAATACAAGCTGTAAACTTACAAACTATAAGATCATCTGATTCGAATAACAGTGATCAGATTTTCTTCTTGAAGTTGAAAACATTCTTTTATTGCTACATCTTTCTCATAGAATTCATGTACCTTCTAAGAATATTGATTTTTTTTTTGTATACACTGATAGAAAGTATGTTGTACAGTAAACACACACTGGTGTGCCAGTTTGTATTGAAAAATGGTGATTTTGACATTTTCAACATGTCACAGAGTTCAGGATTTCAATGCATATTTCCCTCCTATACAAATATCTCTTGGCATCAAGGCTAATATCAAATCACATGACCACTTTGTTCATACATGCAGACCTTCAGCATAAGGCATACAAAACTTGATACACATCTAATCATAGGCCCGATAGTAAAAAATGGAAGAAGGAAAATACAACAATGCCCTTAAGTACTGGAATAATCCTTGAATTGTGATATACATACATGTAGTTGGTCCAGATATACATTAATCCAACTTCACTCATTCCTGCTTTTCATTTCAGGAAGATAGACAAATTTTGTCTCTATTTATAGTATATACAAAGAATAAGAAAACAAAACTTGGTACACATCTACAGATAGCTAAAATGGAATAATACAAAGAAAACCAAAAACATTATCAAGTACTGGAATAATTCCCAAATTGTAGAGTTGGGCCAGATATAAATTATCACAGTTTCACTCATTCCTGCCAAATTTTCACTTCAGGAAGATAAACAAATATGGTCTCTGTTTATAGTATATACAAAATCACAAGGCACACAAAACTTGGTACTCATCTAAAGTAGTTAAAAAATGGAAGACGAAGAAAAAACAAAAACACTGTAAAGTACTGGAAAAAATCCCTGAATCATAGATGTACATACCCATACGGTTGGGCCAGACATACATTATCATAATTTCACTCATTCCTGCCAACTTTTCACTTCAGGAAGATAGACAAATATGGTCTCTGTTTAATATATATAGTATATACATCACTAATCACTCTGAGACGAGTGACTCCTGATAGGAATGAGTGCAGTTGAGAAAATTCGAGTTAAATGAGTTTCTTCCTGGTGCATGTAAACTTTCGGGGCCCAACTGTGTATCCTCAACTCGTGTGAACCTGACCAGAATGCATAAAATTGAGTACAACATGGTACTATTAATACTTGATAAAATTACAATCACAATACAAATCAACCTCATAGTCAATATTCATTCTGGGGGCTCTTCCATAAAAAGTGGAAATTACATTTTTGAGTTGTGTTTGACATTGCAACTTTTAAAGGCAAGAGGGTCCTCGAAATGGAATTCCACTTCCAAACTGGCTCAGATTAACCTTGGGCCTCGTGTCATAAAACTTTTTTATCAATAACAAGTGTCACATTTCTATATATGACAAATTTGCTCTCAGCCAATCAAATGCAACCATTCCACTATCTTATAATAGTTATTGCAACTCATTATTGATAACAAGTTTCATAAAACAGGGCCCTGGGAGGGTATTCAATTCAATACTTAGAATAAGTAAGAAATTTACTAATTAAATTACTAAGCAAAGAACTTCACTTATCTCGTATCCAAATCATATTTTAGACTTTTACATACATAAGGCAAAATCTACTTAGAATACTAACTGATAAGCATTGTGACATCACACAATTAATCAAAAGTAATGCGTAATTAATTCCCTAGTCCAGTGGAACAAACGTTTACATTGTTTGACAATATTATGTCGGCTATATAACACTTCATCATGAAATGGAAAAATGTATTGCTAAAACAAATCTAAGAGAAAAGAAATTCATGAAAAAGTACTGGTAGTTTAATTACATCAAAATATTTTGATTATGTTTACGTTAAAGTCATCATCTGTCATATAAAACAATTTGACAAAAGAATAAGAGGGCGCTATGCAGCAATGAACATGTTCAATATTAATGCTCTAGACTGATATGTTTTAGCGGTCAAAATTTCACCATTTGTGGGAAGACTGAAACATAATAGTGGATATTTCAGGGTTATGAGTGTCTGGACAATCAGGATTTAGGAAGATTGAAGCAGGATGGCCAGTTCTTCAGCTTGATTTTAATGGATATTATTCAGCAAACTGTATGTATACTTGGCTATGCTGCTCATAGTACTATCCCATTCATTCATTTTGGTGTGAGAGGGATCAGGCTTCATCTGCCTAGAATGATATGTCTTGGGGATGACTTAACATTGTGACCAACCTTGTTATTGCCGGAACCTAAACAATACATATGCACATCATTATAAATGCATATCTATTTTGGGTTTTTGAGGGGATGTTTGTAAGATTGACTTAGCCTTACTGTGTTGATTTGTACTTGATCAAGGAAATCCAAATCAAGTTTTTCAAATTCAATTTTGAGTTATAGACTAGATCTATATTGGTGGTTTAAATAAATCATCAGCTATGGATGATCTGCGAAGTAAACCTCACACTAGATCCTCATCAAGTAGCGCCGTAAATTCAGAGGCCCAACCTAAAATCATGGAAAAACCTGCTAACTTGAAGGAGACGTCGGCTACTACTACCAGATCTAGGAGTCAGGGATCTCACACAGAGAATGATAAGCCCAGAACGGGCGGAAGTCCCGGCCAACTGTGTGGTGGAGCCTGTAAATCACAACTCATTAGCGGAAAAGACAGCATCGAATGTGAGCGATGTGAAAAATGGTTCTGCTTGAAATGCAGTGCCCTGTCGTCGGAAGAGTTTGGATTATTCACCAAGGTGAATGCAGCTCACTGGTTCTGTCCTACATGTGAATTTAAGGCCATGGAAGCTGTCAAAATGGACCAGATTGTTGAGGAACGGTGCAAGAAATTTCTCGGAGAAACACAGAAAAGACTTGAAAAACTTGAACAAATGAGCAACGGTTGGTCTAAGGTGGAAGAGTTATGCACGCGGCTTGAATCTGACGTCAAAGAAATCAAGAGCTCCCTTACAGATAAGCAGAGAATGGAACCAAGTGACATAGCTCAAGATGTCCTGGCATCATCTGTCCAGTCAATCTTCCAAGATTGTGTTAAGGAAGAAAGTGAAAAAGATAAAAGAAAATATAACATAGTTGTCTATGGATTGGCAGAAAATGATTCCGAGGATGGTAAAGAGAGGCAGTACTATGATACAGCCTCTACCCGAGGGATGCTTGATTACCTGGAAATCGAAGGAGAGGTGAAACGTGTGATTAGATTGGGAAGAAGGCAACTGGATGCTAGCGAAACTAGCTCGAGACCAAGACCGGTGCTTGTGGAATTCTCAAATGCAGACTCCAGTACGGAAGCAAAGAGGAAAGCTAGTAAGCTTCGCTTAGGACCAAAAGACTTTAAAGAGCTATATATCCAAGCAGATCTCACAAAAACAGAACATGCAGCAAGGAACGAACTCGTCAAGGAAATGAAAAGGAGGAAGAGTGAGGGTGACAACAACTGGATGATTCGGGGTGAAAAACTTGTGAAGAGAAAGGATCCCCCATCTCAGCCGAGCAACAAAGGTAAACAAAAAGGCCCACAGCCTTTTCAGGATGCCTAACACAGCAGTCAACCCAGGAAACATTTCAGATGTAAATAGTATTATTCATAATAGACATTTAACTTGTATGTACAGCAATGTAGATTCTTTACTCAACAAGAAATCAGAACTAGAAGCAAGAATCTCTGTGAGGAACCCAGACATCATAGCCTTAGTGGAAATATTTCCAAAGAATTTTTTTCACCCAGTTGATGATTGTGAACTTCATATTGGTGGATACAATATGTTTTTGCCAGCAGAAAGTCAGAGAGGAGTTATAATTTACTGCAAAAAGAACTTGCAATCAAAGCAAGTAGTTTTCAAAGACAGTGACTTCATGGAAAGTGTATGGTGTGCAATTTCATCAGGATCAGAGTATTTTCTCTTTGGATGTGTCTACAGAAGCCCAAATAGTTCGGACCCAAATAATGAGGCTCTCTTGAAACTCTTTTATGAGATAGAAAATTCTCCTCACACAAATATATTCATTGTTGGAGACTTTAACTTACCAAAGATAGATTGGGATATTCTGTCCGTATCTGGAACTGGAAATAAATTTGCCAGAGACTTTGTGGAAGTTCTACAAAATCTATATCTTTCACAACTTGTGGAAGAGCCCACTAGGATGAGAGACGGGCAGAAGTCCAACGTTCTAGACCTCGTCATTACAAACCAAGTAGACATGGTCGACTGTTTAGTGATATCACCACCGATTGGTAAAAGTGACCACATGGTGCTAGACTTCAGACTTTTTCTGCCTGGTGGGGTAACAAGTGTACCTGTAACAGAACGCTTTGCATTCTTCAAAGGAGATTATGAGAGTATGAGGAAGCATGGGAAAGTAAAAGATATGTTTGTTTCAGCAATGGTGCAGGACGGTGATGTTAATACGGATAATGACATTCTTGTGCATTGCTTGGAAGAGTTAACAGCCAAGTTTATACCAAAGGTCAAAGCCAGGAATAATCAGCAGCCACTATGGATGAACAACGATGTACGTCAAGCAATCAAATGTAAACATAAAGCTTGGAACCGTTTTCAAAAGACTAGAAGTGAGTCCGACAGAGTATCCTACAATATAGCAAGAAATGAGGCAACCGATAAAGTAAACATTGCAAAGAAGTCATTTGAACGTAAGCTGACCTCAGAAATAAAATCTAATCCTAAAAGTTTTTGGAGATATGTTCAAAGTAAAAACAAATTTAGACAGGGTATTGGGGACTTGGAAAAGACGGATGGAACCATTGCAAACGATGATGCAGATAAAGCAGAAACACTGAACTTGTTCTTTGCATCAGTCTTTACTAAGGAGGATTTATCTCTTGTACCAGCCCTTGATCCAAGGATTTGTGACAAGCAACTGGATACGGTCTGTTTTAATTATGAAAATGTCAAAAAAGCTATCATGAGATTGGACCAATCAAAATCTCCTGGACCAGACAACATTCACAATCGCATCCTTAAGGAATTAGTGGAAGACATTTCCCGGCCACTTGCCCATCTTTTTAACAAATCTATGTCGAGTGGTGTGGTATGTGACTCATGGAAAGAAGCCAATGTGACTCCTATTTTTAAGAAAGGAGATAAAAAGAAACCAGGAAATTATCGTCCAGTCAGTCTAACCAGTTCTCTTTCCAAATTGATGGAGACCATTGTACGTGATGAAATTGTCAAATATATGAATGAGAACTCACTGTTCACGGAGGAGCAGTACGGATTTAGAAGAAGTAGATCTTGTGCTACACAGTTGCTAAATGTTTCTGAAACCTGGACAAAGGAATTGGACAACAAGGGAAGTATTGACTGTATCTACTTGGATTACAGCAAGGCCTTTGACAGTGTCCCACATGCTAGACTTATGAAAAAAGTAGAGGCCTACGGTATAACAGGTAATCTGCATAGATGGATCAAGTCTTTCCTGACAGGAAGAACTCAGCGGGTAGTCATAAACGGTACCCCATCGAGTACATCAGAAGTTGTCAGCGGCGTAGCTCAAGGAAGCGTGCTGGGGCGGACATTGTTCTTGTTGTATGTTAATGACATTCCAGATATTATATGTAACACTGCATCAGAAGTCAAACTATTTGCAGATGACACCAAAATCTTCTCACCAATTCACTCTCTATTGGATGGCAAAAATCTGCAAGCAGATCTAACAAAGCTCTCAAAATGGTCTCATCGGTGGCAACTACCATTTAATCAGGAGAAGTGCAAGGTAATCCACTATGGTCGAAGAAATCCGGGTTATGATTATTTCATGTCAGACGAAGATACACCTATTCCTGCCGTTGAACTAGAAACAGACCTTGGAGTAACCTTTGACCAGCAATTGAAGTTTTCACGTCATGTGGATGGGGTATGTGCTGCTGCAAATCGCAAGCTAGGGATTATCAAGCGGACATTTTCTAATTTGGACAAAACGGGCTTTATACATCTATACAAATCAATTATAAGACCAAGACTCGAGTACTGCTCAACGGTGTGGCATCCTGTATGGAAAAAAGACAGCACGAAAATAGAAAAGGTACAGCGTAGAGCAACTCGCCAAATACACATGCTACAACACTTGAGTTACGAGAAGAGACTAAAACATCTCAACTTGCCATCTCTTGCCTACAGACGCCATAGAGCAGACATGATACAGATATATAAAATAATGCATGGCCTAGATGAACTGGATCCAGCACACTTCTTTGACCATCCAACCGATAATAGAACCCGTGGCCATCGATACAAGATCGTTAAGAAGAAAGTCTACTCGAAGCTTCGACATGGATCATTTTCACAGAGATGTATCAATGAATGGAACAACCTCTCCTCTGTAGTTGTGGAGAGCACGTCACTAAACAGCTTTAAATCCAATTTGTTGAAATTTTGGTCGTCAACAAAAAATCAATTTGACCCAGAGGAGTCCTTCGCTTGTCCATGTTCGCAAATTGCTGTATAGCGCCACTAAACATGTGTCAAAATATGGATTCTTCATCCAAATGTCAACGAGAGGCAAATAAGTTTTTAACTTTAAATGCCTACTTCCAAGGTATATTTCCAAGGTATAATTTGATTGCGTTTATGATTGATTTTTGCTTAGGTAGAAACTTTTGTTGGATTTTAGTTTGACCAAGGGATGTCAATATGGAATTTTGCATGATTATAGATGTATATGTTGCGTATTTTTAGATGAATGTATGCTATTGTCTAAAAAAGGAACCCTGTGGATGAGCGGGGAAAATGCTTGTCACAAAAGTTGCCATGAAGGGTGAAAATTTGATCCTATGATCCAGGCTATACTTCATGAAATATATAGGGTTAGGGTTGCACTTTATTTAGAGTTCAGGTAATGTTTATGGTTAGGTACACGTTATGTGATATATTTAATGTGTATGAATATAACGTTGCTATGTTGTGATATGAAGTACATTGAATTTGCTGTTTCATTACTAGTGTTAAATATTGTAACTTTATCTTTACAGTAATATGTAAGGTCTGAGGTTGAAGTTGGAATTTTGGTTAGTGTAGGAAACCGACGCGGAACAACTGTCGCAGTAGCAAGTGTCGTACAACCGTCTTGGAGATAGTTCTATAGGATCGAGCAGCACATAATCCAGCTATGCGATCTGGAAGGTTGTACACTGCCATTGTGTGGCTCTCGAAGGTATTCTGATTGCTGTGATGTCCATCATAGGTCATCCTCACGGTATATAAAGTCCGAAGAGGTGAGTTAAATAGTCATCCATGTATTCAACTTGATCCTCCCTGAATTGATGTTGAGGAAAGAAGATGAAATATAGGTTTAGGGGATAGGATACGGGCCCTGTAACATATGAAGTGACTACCAATCAAATCAATTGTAAAAATCGGATGTATATCCAGTTTTGCTGCAATTAATTGTTTCTTACTAAGCATTGTATTTAACTGTAACATAAAAGTAGTGGTAAGTTGCTATTTATTATCATGTTCGGATTTATTGAAGGATACACATGTACAAACAAGATTTGGGATAATATTAATGGTAACTTTCAATGTTACAGGGCCTAGGCTCCGGAGGCCTGCATGAGGTGGTATTCTGAAATTCATGTTATCTTTTATGCAAATGAAAAAATGTTTCCTGTTAAAGCAACGATAAATAAGAAAAAAATCTTTGGTTAATTCTCGACTTCACCAATAAATTACAAATACCAGCATGTAACATTCAGGCCTCGTTTCAAATGCACTCTGGGATAGTTTGGTGACCAAGTTGCTTCCTGTCTATTTCACATGGCTGTGCTGTGCACGCCGGCGGTGATTGTGTGTGTGTGTACTTTATTTTCTGACAGCACTCACAGTGATTTATCACAATTCTCAACAATTTCAAGAGTCGATCATTACGTAAAAACGTATGAAAATATACTATAATATACTAAAAATGACATATTTGGTGGTGTTGGAAAGAGCAAGTAGAAGCATAGAAATAATAACGTCACCTTTCTTTGGTTGTGTTAATTGGTAAGTTTGCAACCTTGTCTGAAATACTTAAGGACCAGACTACAGTAAAGAGTTTGTTGGCTCTTTGGACGATCAATGGACGTACCGGTACTACTTTTTGGTGGGGAATTCTAATGTTAAGCCCATCATCTTCTCGAAGCTTCGAGAAGGGCCTTCCTTTGATTCAATCTAGACATCTGCATGGGGAGGGGGGTACTAACATACAGGAGTGTGCCGCTCTAATGAGTCACTTTTTCACAAAAATCCCTAAATATGGGTCCCAGTTTTATAAAAAATACCATTAAAAATGGGTCCGTTTTTTTTAAAATTTATAAAATTTTCAAAATTTTCGGGTGCTTGACATGCAAACACCCGAAAAAAACACCTGAAAATTGTGAAAAATGGGTCTTTTATAGAGAAAAATGACCCCATAATGGGTAGGGGTTTCAAGGCTTGAGTGGAACACCCCCGTCCAAACCAAATCCCCCCGGGTCTTAGCCTCTTGTCGATGGCCCTCGTGCTGTTGGAGTCTGTAAATTCTGGCTCGCTTCGCTCGTCAGAGAACCGAGGCGCTTGCGCTGAGGGCCTCTTAACAAGTGACCTGAATTTCTTATGTTTTTCATTGTTTGGCAAATATTTTGACCCAACTAAAGTTCGGTGAAAATTATCCAATCAGAGAGAGCTACTATGACGTAATATCTACCGCTCTGTGTGGATTTCCTCCATGAGAGTGAGACTGGCCGCCTATCTCCCGGGGCTGTGTTGGGCAATCGCTGCGGTGGTTACATTATTCACGTATACATGCATAATTCAGTAGGAAATCGGGTCTCATGAATATACGATTCAGATCACTTGTTAAGAGCGCTCGCCAGAATGTACGGACTCCAACAGCGCGAGGGCCATCAACAAGAGGCTACCCGGGTCTAGACATCAATATGATTTGGAGGATCTGTTGTCATTGCTGCCGTCACCAAAAAAAAAAGGACCTAGAAATAGCTTTTAGACACGATACCTACGGACAATCATGGGCTCCAAATTACTTCCAAGAGGCTACATCTGCGCATTTTTGGCGTATTAGCAATAACGATAATTTCTATGCAAAGCTGGCTATGTATGTGAACAGTTTAGCGATAAATCTGCACCAACACCTACATCTAGTCTATTCCATGCAATCTCAATTTAAGATAATTAACATAATTTTCACTATTTGAATGTAGCAGACAACATACATGTACAGTATAGTTCACAGAATACAACCCAAGAAAACTAAACAACTGTTTATTGTGGACACTTGCATAACTTTGGGTGGCCTTGCATTTCATAGAGACGTGTGAGAAATGAGAAGAGGAAGGGAGATGAAGCAAAAGTGCCTGATAGAAAGTAAGACTTAAAACTGATATCTGTGCATGATAATATACAATTGATGCTTACGAATGAGTTCATTATAAAATTTATCAGCACTCGAGTTGAGGCTGTATGCATCTATCGTACACAGCCGTCAGGCTGAATAGGATAGGTGCTTCAGCGGTCTCAACAAGAGCAGATAGATCCTGTAATGAACAAATATTTATATCCATCATTTGTGTTATACAACAAATGTCCTAGATCCTTGTTATTTGATGTACAGAGACTTTCAAGATTGTTCTTGGTAATTATCGCTTATAAATAAACCCAAGTTTAATAGGCTTAATTTAGCGCGCACACAAAGATAGGCGCACTTACCTCTCTACAAGCATGCAATGCATAGTATTACACATGTATTAATCCACCCACAGTATATAAAGCATATTAAACTCTACGTACATCATGTACTTAAAGATCGTTAAATAGTACTAGAAAGTATAGCATGCTTTTTCATGGAAAAACATGTGATATCCTCAGTAAATGAATCACACGTTTGATTAGGATCTAGGAGTAAGTTGTATAGCAATAAAATTAATTTTTAATTTATTATGTTTAGTTCACTTACATTTGACAATCAGTGAGCGCCTGCAGAAATGAATCAAAATCTGCTTGGTAAACTGCATTGAACATGAAATTTCCATTACTGATTTGAGGAAAAGAACCCTGAAAAGAAATATATGAGTATGATTGGTGATAGTTATTCATGTAGTTTTCCTCTATTCCAGTCTGGCTGACAAACTGAACCATACATCTACATACCAGGTCAGTACTCTCTCTGGCATATAGACTTAGTGTCCTTGTTACGCTGACACCTCCTATACATCACCCCCTCCCCACCAAATACACACACATACAAAAAAGCTGTGTTGATTGAACTGGTCAATATTTCAACAGAACTTTATGCTGACACCCCATCCTCCCTGATCATGCACATGCCCAAAACAAAAAGAACAAAAAAAAAACAAATCTGTGCTCAAAATAAGTACACTGTAATCAAGATTTAGAGACTATTCAACCTGAAGTATACTCTCAGACCCATGATGACATTATTCAAACCTTACAAATTGATTTGAACTATTTGTATCTATTAGTCTTTAGAGTACTTCAGTGATCTGTTTATACTGAAATTGTATTACTGTGTAACTAGTAACACAACACTCTCCTCCCCCCCCCCCCCAAAAAAAAAAATGCTTGGTACTAAAACACTTCCAGTTTATAGTCTTCATTAAAAAACACTACTTTTACTGAGGCGAAGCTTTAAAATGTTTTTTGGCAAAACATATTTTCAACCCAAGCTATATGAATTCTGTATTATGCACGAGTACTCCTTTAACTCCTTAAACTAATCTCCACTGCTGCACGTGTACATGAATTTATCATGGCATGATATAGAGTACAAACACACATACATACCTGTAAGGTTGACACCTTTGCATGCAGTCTAGAAAAGAACACCTCCAGAAATTCATCTCCCAATATTGTCAGGTCAATCAGGTATGGCATGGAACTCACAGCATCTACTAGGTGTTGCAAAGAGGCTGATGTTGGCCAGCTTACATTTATAAGCAAGAGATTTTGGACCTGCATGTATACAAACAGTGATTCATACAAGTACAGTACCAGATACATGTTTTTCTTGAAGGACTGCAAATATAACTGGGTATGTGTATGGCTATGGTCAGTTGACAAATGATCTGGGCTTTATTAAGTAAATTATATAGGATTTGGATAAGGGTTGCAAATAGGTCTGAGCTTTGGTTTGGTGATACTAGGTATACTTATTGGTGCAGGGTTAAAGTAAAGAATTTTGTTAGTGAATGATGTTAAGCACAGACAAATTGTTGACGAGATGGACTATGTGTCGAATAACAGGACGACTGACATTTATAGATGTATAGTACTACATAGTGATGCATTCAAGGAATATATCCTACTAGACATCCACTTACTACACAAGGTTAAGTAAGGCAAATGTAGATTAATGTCTTGCCAAACAACATTAGTACTTTGTTCATCAGGGATTTGAACCCCATACCCAGTGGTTCACTGTCCATCATTTGAGAATGTTTATCATTCATATGACTGGTTTTATTAAATGTAGCTGCATTTAATCTTGAAGAATCACATAATCAACGAAAGAACTACCACCTTGGCTATTATTTTTAGACACATCTGTGAAATTGCATCAATGCTAAACATTCATAACTGATATCATGCATTACAGGTATACATGAATGTATATGAAGAGTGTGTAGATGTACATGTACATGTAGCTGTGCTTTGAATAATGACACTGTAATCTAGATATCCATCCTTCTTTAGTGAGTACCGAATCTGAAGAATACTTTGATACTGCTTTTAGACTTATGATGACATAATTCCAACCTTATGAATTGCTTTAAACTTTAAAATAAAAACAAAAATATGTGTATCAACTGGGCTTCTTGGTACTTCAGTCATCTATTTATACTGAAATTCCATTATTCCATATAACAACCCAACACTCCCCTCCCCCAAAATGGGGTTCATTAAACAACACCAATTAGTCTCCACAAAAACACAAAATACTTATCTGAATCAAACCTTCAAGGGTGAAGGTTTCACAGAACATTATATTTTCAATTCAAGCAATATGAATTTTTAACCATACACTGTACATGAATAATCCTCTACATAATATTTGTTACTGTTCCTTTGGCTACATGCTGACACTATTATATATTTTCATATCAGACATTACACACATATCAAAAATATTGACAGCAGCTCATATATCATAAATCCTTCAACTCATCTCCACTGCTACAGGTGTACATGAATTCATCATGGTATGGATATAGTGTACAAAGACACAGACATACCTGTAAGGTTGATGCCTTTGCATTCAGTGTAGAATAGAACTCCTCCTTGAACTCCGATCCACCTAGTTTCAGGTCAGTCAGGTATGGCATGGAACACAGAGCTTTTGCCAGGTGTTGTGAAGATGCTGATGTTGGACTAACACCGCTGAGCGAGAGAGTTTGGACCTATACATGTATAAAAACAGTGATTCATACTAGTACACTACCAGAGTACAAGTTTTTATTGAATGACTGTAAATATAACTTGGTGCTCAGATATACATACCGTATGTGCATGGCTATACTCATATCAGGAGACAAATGCTCTGGGCTTTATCAAGTCAATTATATAGGATTTGGATAAGGGTTGCAATATCATTTTAAAAATATATCTACAATGAAATACACATGAAAGAAGAACCCCTCCATCGCGTCCAGGCCCTTTCCTCATCATTGTTCTTCATCTTTACTGGCAATCCTTATTTCCTCTTTATATTTATTTGCCAACCAGAGGACACCTTAAATTCCTGACCCAGCCTAACTTTATTTTGTGACTGTAATCACAGTAATTTCTCACAATTTTCAAGTGATTGATGCCCCCTTCCCCTCGTAGGCTAGACTACAAAATTACAATACGTATTTTCACTCACCGTGGACTTGTTTCCTTCTTTAGCAAGAGTTGCATAGAAGTCACTGTGGAAGGCTGTAAATTGTAGTGTAACATCCTTTAGAGAGGGCACAGAGCATATAATCTTCGCCACATCATGTGATATAATTGGTCCAAGTTCTATTTGAAACATTTCAAGCTTCATCTGTAAACAAAGATAGAAACAAAATTAAAAAAATTATGATATGAGAAAATCAGAGTCCATGGCTAAAGTTTAAGACCACCTGGAATTTTGTTGATGCTTCTTTCACTGGTCCTGCACCAAGATTGTCTCACTGAAAGATTACAGAATATGTATTTTAAAGTGGTCCAGATCATCAGAGTAGTGCTATGATCCTTTTCTTTTTCAAAGGAAGGTCTTGTAAAACATTTTGTCTGTATTGCAGCATTGCAAGAAAGGCCATTTTCAAAGAGCCCCCAAATTGACCCTCCATCAAAAGGGTAACTCTAAAGACAATAACAACATGCCTAAAGACTGAGCATCAAATTATCAAGAGGACTGGTTGCAGCAAAACTGATTTCGAGATGGCTTATTTTCTGACCAGAAAAAGGTTGGTAATGCAATTAAACTTATTCAAATAGTACTGTTCATATTTATCACAATGTCTGAGCAGGAGATGAGGGCAATATGTTTCATATCCTCCTTCTCCCCCCCCCCCCCCCCCGCCCACCTAAACAGAAAAACAAAAACAAATATCCAGTCAATAATCATCACCATCTCCTCAAAGACATTTACAAATTTGTTAAGGGATTCGGTAACTTTGTCTCAGATTCTGAAACAAAATCCTGGATTTAGCTCATGCTGCAGTGCAATGATAATTATAAACCTTTAGGTCAGTCAGGAAACCCATGACTTTTACAAGCCGATCGCGTGTCTCATTATCAAGATATTTATGATTGGAAATCAAAATCAAATTTTGTGTTTGCCTTATGGTTTTCATAACACTACAATATATTGGGGAAAACGAGTATTGTAAAACCGGTCACTCAAAGATTTTTACTTTTTTGAGGCACTTCTTCATCATTTTGATCGCGATTCTTTAAGGGCTTCAATATAACACCATATCACAGACACTGATAACACGTAGGGCCGTGCATCTCAAATTCAGCATTGTTAAACGATGCCTTTAATGCTTCCTTCTCTTCTCTTTCTTTCTCTCCTAAATGTTATTTTGTGTATGAATTATTTTGTTACTATTTCAATTTGATTTTGTATAATCCTCTTTATGTCCCTGCCACTTTTATTTACCAAAATAATTTGTATTTGATTTTATAGGTCTTGTTTAAAAGTAGAAATTAAATGATTTGATTTGATTATATCACAGATTATCAGGTATTAGGTCATGTATGTTAGAGAGTGGAAAATAGGCATTATAAAGGCCCACTCTTAAGAGCATGTTTATAGATGCCTGATAGATTTGCAACTAAAGAGGAAGTGCACCCTGATATTAAGTTGGTTTTAATCAAAGCAGAAATATGAGAGATACAAATTATTGAAAGTTTGATTGAAGTTTTAATCATTTTTTGCTCAAACTGTCACTGACCTTTTTTTCTTCTCATTTTCTGCTTCTATTCAAACCAACTAAATATCAGGGTGGACATCCCCTTTAAGTAATAATACTTATTAATGTATGTAAGATATAAAACTTACCACATCTTTATATAGCCCAAAGAAAATATAACCTGCTACGGTGTGTACTGTCAGTAATGCCAATGATGACATTCCACCTCTCACCAAGGCTGCTGTATCTAGGTCCTGACTCTCAAAGGATACATCAACCAAGAAACTCAGCTCCTCGTTGCTTGGGGTGTCACCCTGTACCATGCATTTCATGACATGCTGGGCAATGGCTTTGTCCCGTGACACGGTGAAGTACAGGAAATATCTAAACTCTTCCTTCCTAGGCAGCACTACTTGCTCAATCAGCCTGTTGAATTCATTGTGATCTAATTTATACAAGGAAGCAAGATAGAATGCAGCCATGTACTCCTGAAAGAGTTTGTGTGGAAAGAAGAAAGTAGACTGCAGGAACCGACTGCTTTTATCATTCATAGATGACAATTTATTCTCCTGAGACAACATCCCTACTCTGCAAGCTGTTTCAATGGAGTCTGAGCACTGTTCAAAATCATCTTCTTTGAAAATAAGAGTTTTTTCTTGTAGCCCAATGAAAGCAACTTTGGAAACTGGTTCCATGAGCTTCTCAATTTGAGAGAGATAGTCTTTGGATAGGCTGCCTAAATCTGTGATCTCTTTCTGAGCATAATGCAACTTCAAGAATCCAAACATTTCATCAAATATTTGAGAAAAGGTTTGAAATGACTTAAACTTTTCTTGTTTTTTGTCATCAAGTTCTCTCCACATAAGACAGAGCATAGCTATGTAGATAGGATACGGGGCCATATTCTCAGATATGATGTCATTGTCCTTGGTTAATTGGATAAGCTGATCTGCTTTGGCCACATCATCTTGAAAGTACTTGTGAATGTAATCCGCCACGTTCTCCTTGCTAAAACCTTCCACATGCAGGAAAGTGTACTGTTTGCTCAGACTATCATCCCATCTAATCTCTTTGACCTTCCACGGGCGACTTGTCACCAACACCGGGCATGTGGCAAGCTCATCTGACCGAAGAATGTCTCTAAGTGCAATTTCACCTCTCTCTGAAGAACTTCCACTTGCCTCTGCACTGTTGACTCTTGGCTGCGAAGTGGCACTTGTTGGGCTTCCTGACTTTGGTTGCATTAACTTTCTCCGCTTATTCTTGTTCATCTTCGATTTTGATCTTGCCTTGGTTTGATCAGCAGACTTTGGCTGGTGACAGTCTGACTTTGAACCGGCTTTCCTTTGCTGTACAACCTTGCCATCAAACTCATCTAATCCATCAAACGCAATGAATACATCTTTTGGATTTGAACGGATGTACTCAGTGATCTGGCAGGCTGTTGCTGGGTTGCCCTTGGAAAGATACGACTTGACAATCTCACCAATCTTGTATTGCTTGGCTTCACGAAAAGGGACAACAAGTACCCACACAAACTTTCGGAGAGGAGGACTGTCATTTATCCAGTCCCAGGCAATCTTAGCACAGAATGTTGTCTTTCCTGACCCAGCCTCTCCCTGAACCATGATCCGCTTGGGAAACTCTCCATTGACTTTAAGATCAAAGAGATCCCTGTACTCAAGTGGTCGCATACGTTGTCGATATTCCTCTTCCAGGACAAGGGGTGTGTACATGTCGTCAAATTGCACCACGGAAATTGGGATGAGAGGATCAGCTCTGATCTTACAGAGAGTTGTCCGGTAATTGGATCTCAAATCATCTGCACATCTCTTGATCAGGTCAGGAGAAAGTGGTTGGGTCTGTAATCCTGGCATAGTAACAGGTGCACCTTTAAATTTAATAATATAATTGTGATAATTTTTTCTGAATATCAATATTTTTATAGGGATATTCTGAACATATACACATGAACATAAAAACAAATTTCTGATGTATTCTTTGTTTGTCAACTGTACATTGTCATTTTTTTAGTCCTGTTGTTTGAGGGTGTTCTCTGGACCAAAGATTCAATGAGAACTAGGCCTGAGTCAAAACGGTTCCCGTCTGGTCCCTGACCGTCGCGCCGAAACCCGGGCTTATATATTCGGCTTTCGGGTTTTTCAAAATTAAAATTCACACTGATATTTTGAAATAAAGAACTAAAAAATATGCAATTCACAAACTTATATTTCAATTTAATTAAATAAATATGCTTTAGAAATAAATGGATATCATTTCAGTTGACGGTACGTGTTTTTATCGCTCTAAAATTGAGGCTGCAAGAAAGGAATCACACTTTCGTGGTACCGAGTGCGTTCAGAAACGGAAATTGAAATATGACCCACCGAAGAATGAGCAAGAGTACCACACACAAGACTAAAATGTTGATCAGACTATTACAATTAAATAGTAATACTAATAATAGATAATAAAAATATATCCACAACATAATGGTTTACCCTTGATATTTTGATGAAGCAAAATAATTTAAAGCCCTTGAAATAACATCGAAGTGCCTTTCGTTCGTTCTAAAAATGTGTGTATAACGGCAAGCTGAAGTTACTAGTCATGTTTTGTTTACATCCCTACACCGTCATCCGAGCAAGCATTACACCAATTACAAAACATCACGTAAAGACTTCAAGGGACTCCAATTCAACAAAATTACTGTAAAATAATTATTTGCTTTGACAAATAATACTATAGATATTCATAATATCTTACACAAATAATGGTATTTCATGAGCTACGTACTCGATATCGAGTTCAGCTAGCCATCATTTTGAAATGAGACGTAGTTGTCATGCACTGCAGTAGACTATAGACAGCATGCGGCAGCTCTCAGAGAGGAAAAAAAAATCATGTGATAGGCACGCGAATATCACGTGATCTCAGGCCCCCACATTTTTTCTCTCTCTGCTGCATACTGCCATCTATTTGGAGCATTCAACAGACCGGCAATATCAGTCTTGTGGGCTGTTCGTCTACTGGGATGTCCTGCTATAAAATAACCCTACCGTATTTGTACCAACAAGTAAGTGGCAAATCAGTGTTTGTTGGCTGCCTGCAAGACCAATACATTATTAATAGCAGAAAAGGTCTTCTTGCCAGCAGCCGACATGATTTCCTTTTTATTCTCACCTGTCCTGTTTGCGACTAGACTGCCAGCGAGAAGTTCACCAGAGAGGGACCCTAAGTCACTTCTTTCTAATTCCTCTGCTAGAAGAGCCCTGATGTCTGTGCCTGGAGGTTGTTTGTCTCTCCATCTCGTGAAGACTGTCATCAATGCATCACTGGTATTTTGGCTACATTCCTTGATTTGACCAAGCTCTGCAATGGAGATGTCCAGGTTAATGCCCACCTCTTTGTAGTAGCTAGGTTCAATTTGCTTGGACAGCTTTAAGAATTCCTTTTCACTGACAATCCTGTAATTAAAAACAAGATGTTATCAATCATCTCTTAAGTACTCTTAAAGCCCCTGTAGAGTGTTGGGAGCCCCAAATTCGCCACTATTTGAAGGCAAAAGTTCACTTAAATTGTATCATAATGTGAAAGAGGATATCATTAAAGACACACATCTGCAAAGATGTGTTTGTAGACAAATATTGATGAAAAGAAATTAAAGAATATAAAATTTCGTTTTTCTGTTGTATGCAGAAAACCTAAATTGTGTATTCTAGTTCAGTTCTTGATGAGCCTTTGGGAAAAACAGACTGTACAACTACATGGAAGAATAAACTACTCCAGCCTACAAATATGTACACTAGCTCCTACAGCTGAGCACTTTCAGTACCTACAGCTTCATGAGCATACCTACATGTATCTGATTTTATTAAGCTACATGTACTGATGATATTTATTCAAAGGTATATTGAAGCATACACACACAAGGCAATACCTCATTAAGCATTGCACTTGAATATGGAAGAAAAATTGGCATTCATGTATGTAGTGTTATGGTTTAATAGTAAGAAAAATACTTTAGTTTCCCTACTGCTCATTACTGTTGCAATAAAGAAAAGGAAATAAGCTTCAAATACATATAGACTGACCTGTCTGGTCCAGGGTTGGTTTCAACATCACCAGATCTCATCATGAGCAGATAGAGAAGGCAGAATCCATCCATGGTGCAAGATGTTCTTCTCATTCGACAGAAACTCAGTCCGCTTGAAAGGCACATGATGATAACCCCAGGAAGACATCCTGTAATTTACAAAAAAGGGGAATTCTGCTGTTTACTATGCAAATTGAAATCAAATTCAAATTCAAATTCATTTTATTCATTTCCATTTTCAATAAAAACAATACAAAGGTATATACATGTACAATGATAAGCATTTGCAATATATAAGAAAATGAAAATTGGGAACTAAAAAATAAGGCCAAATGTCCTTGTAGAGGCATGTCCTCTGTTAATCTAGTTTGTTGTCCCATTAGTGATCGCAAAATTGAATTGAATTGAATTTATTTATTTACCACCTTTGAAAACATTGAAACAAAAGATCATAAATATAAACATGACATGAATTAAAATACATGTTCTACAGCGATAGTTATAAGTAAATTTAGTTTCAAGAGTGAAACAATAAATGGCTATTTACAATGAGTAAATTAATCATATTAGTAAGTAGTGACATTCGTGAATGCATGTACATAAAATGGTTCACTTTTTCCCTCTTATCCATTTATTTGCCTCCTGACTTGACTCTTGCGATTTAATACTAAACTTTATTCAAAGATAAAAGGGACTGAAATGCATTTGAAGATCAAGCTTATATCCAGGGAGGAGGGGGGGGGGGGGGGTGGGTGTCGCCATTAGTGCAGCAGAGAGACAAAAACACATTTAAAGGATTTATGAATTAAATATCATATTGAGATTATTCTGGTGGTGTATATAGGGTGTAAATACAAAGAAATACTAGTAGTGTCATACACAGTTCCAACATAACCATATTATGCAAAATACATGTATGATTCAGCAACATACAGTCAAGACCGAGTCCTGAGGGAGCAAAGCGACCAAGGGCTGGGGTAGAGCCAGAGGAGGATGTTTGTATCCCCATCCCAGGCTCCCTCGGTAAGGGAGTTATTGCATTTATTTACTTACATGTATAATAATGGTGCATTTTGGACTTTTTGGTGCATGTCGTGCCATACCTCGGCGGGATTTATAGAATCTGAGTTACAATGTAAGTCTGTGCATAATCGTGTAATGAGGTACTCGAATACACTCCCAGGTATACAGGCGAATACTCGAATATTCGGACGCCATGTGTTTTTTAATTTTTTTAAAATTCTTTAAAGAGAAGGTTGAGTTCTGGGAAGAGGTGAAAAATAATTTGTGAGCATTATACTCTTTCTTATTATGCAAGTGTGGAAGAACATCAGTTAAGACATGTTCCCTGAAAAGCATGGCTCTTCAAATGCCTTCATATTCTAAATATGCATGTAACATCGTAAATAATCGGGGGCCAGCTTTTTACGCCACGTGTTCGTGTAGTCCCATATACATCTTTCTGTGCAAGTGTTTGTAACTTTACCAAGACTTGGCCAAATTTCTTATCATTTTGATGATTCCAGAACCTTGCAATACACACAAATTCTTATATGCTAGATGATCAACCTTTTCTGGTCGGTTTCACACCGTTTCTTTCACAATGCAATCGCATGACCTGAACTCAACTTCATCTTTTTTGTTTCCGAAAAACTCAAGCGATTTTACTTTGAGTTGCAGTTGAAGGTGCCGATCTAAAAATAATAATAATAATAGTAAACATGCTGTTTTATAAACCAAAAATGACAGAATAATCCAAACAGAAATCCGGACATTTGGTCCCAGTTTCTGAGTGGTGAGTTGACAGTGATTGAGCTGAGAAACATTTTTATCCGCGGTACCATTCCGGCGCTGCCTCCTGGGCACGGGGGGCGTCGGCCTGGACAGTGCCAGGCGCTGGAAAAAAAAAGAAAAAAAAAGAAAAAAAAATTGCAGCCGAGTATTCGAGTACGAAAAATTGTACTCGAGTAGTTGTTAACAGTGCAAGCACTCAAGTATTCGACTACTCGTCGCAGCCTTATTACAATGTAACATGTCAGGATTAAAAAAAACTATAAAAAGACGGCTATGATCTCATCAGATATTTACGGTTCAAACATAATCAAATAATATTTACACAAACATGACACAAATCTGACACTAATATACTCTAATAATCTAATACTCTAATAACAAAGTGGCAATACAGTATGCCCCTTGACTTGCAGGGGTGGCCCTGGCCTGACATACCCGAATGCTGCTGAAATTACTTCCGTAGTGCAGTGGCCAGCGACTTGAGTGCCGTTTTGCCGATATGCTAGGCGTGGCAGCCGTGGTGTGCATGGTACTGCAAACGCTCACAAAATGACCCCTGGGTGACCGTATACTTTTGGTATAGTTACAAGTTTTATATACCGTATGTATCATATAGAAGACAATACTTCAATTTGATGGAAGTGCTTATAAATGGATATAAAATAAATCAAAATATCTATAGGCCTAATCTTTAAGGGATTGGGTAACTTTATCTCAGATTCTGAAACAAAATCCAGGATTTAGCTCATGCTGCAATGATAATCATAAACCTTTAGGTCAGTCAGTAACCCCATGACTTTTACAAGCCGATCGCCTGTCTGATTATCAAGATATTTATGAGTGGAAATCAAAATTAAATTGGCGTTTTCTTAACGGTTTTCATAACACTACAGTCCATTGGGGAAAATGAGTATGGTAAAACCGGTCACTCAATTTTTAAAAACTTTTTTGAGGCACTTCGTGATCATGTTGAAGCGCATGATTTTTTTTTACACAATGTATCTCAGATTTAACATTGTTAAACGATGCCTTTAATAAGCGAGTTCGTAATTAGCCACTGGAGTCGTATGACGTCAACGTGTCATAGCTATCGGTAGGTCACATGAGCATAATATCTCCAAACGCCCACAAGCTTGTGTGTTTAGCGTCTATACTATGGGATGGTGGGAAGAAGAAAACGAATGCGTGTGATGCAATAAACTTATGAAGTGCTACTGCGCGGATCGGATCGGAGCGAATGGTGGTTTCCTATTTTTCCTATTTCTTGCATGGCTGATGGAATTCAAGATTCTACGTCAATAGTGAGAAATTAGCTGAAAATACGAGGCAATGACTGCGATATTGGGATCGTTTTAATGCCACTACTTAAATTGTTTATGACATAGTCTATGATGGCCGACCATAGCCACGCCCTATATATGTATCGTGCAGGTGCATCTCTTATAATTACCTCATGAGGAATCCCCTCAAATTTTATGGCATACCGTATTTGCCAGCTTAAAGGCCGCATATATCAAAAAGTTTGGGTGCGGCCCAAGCGCAACAACAGTCGAAATCGGCAATCAAAACAGCACGTATTTATGCATATATGGGGCCAACCTAAGTACAATGACATTTCTAGAATAACTCCACACATGTCTTACCGACAATTCTGGTTATATTGTTGACATGAAGTTTTGTCAATCTCGTGAATAAACTTCATAACTTACCAACCAAAAACTATGGTAGATCTAGATCTATAAGTTCGTGCCACCGCTAAAGCAACCTCAATCCTCGCAGTTCGCACCAATCGTGCCAAGCTATTGCGCAATACACCATCGACTGGCGGCTGGAGAGAAAGCTGAAATAAGACGCCATCTGGCTTGCTGCCTATGGTGTCGGCAAAAAAGCAAAACAAAAAAGTTTTTAACAATATTTAGAAAAAAAATTATTGTCATCTTTTTGTGTCTACAAAATGTTAAAATAGGGGGTGCGGCCTATACGGCGCTGCGGCCTTAACGCAGGAAAATACGGTATGCCAATATGAGTTGTAGACTAGCGTAGAAATGAATGGAATAGCTGAATGAGAACAAAGACATTTTTGTTAATCGAGTATCTGCATGTTGTGGTCATTGGTCACAATCTTAATCAATTTCTTCACATATGACTGCCATTTTTTATGAGCAATTTTTTCCTATATATGGTAGTTATTATATTCTTCATTATGTTGTAAGTTGGAATTTTATGTGTTTTAAAGTTAATAGGGATTATGTGGTGCAAAGGTGCCCTGCTTCTCCAGCCAATAGGGACTTTTAGATTTGCACGTTGACATAGTGAACTGCTACTTGTGGCGTCCTTTTAAGGCACTGTGAAGTCCTTTTAGACCGCCAGTGCCTTAAAAGGACGTCACACGTAGCAGTCCACAATGTCAACATGCAAATCTGAAAGTACCTAACGACAAATTGTTTCCCTCCTTTTTGGGGGTATCACTATTGCTCATTTGGAGTACCCCCTATAGGGATTCCCATTGAATTGTTTCCCTCCTTTCTGTGGGTATTTCTATTATGGTACTCATTTGGAGTACCCCCTATAGGGATTCCCATTGAACTCTTTGGCTTTGCACGAGTGCATTTCTGTTGTGTTAGTGCTGGCATCGGTGAATGCTTTTTATGTACAAAGTTCACCATAATAATGATAATAGTGGGTTCTTGTATAGCGCTCATGTCTGTCAGACTTGACACTCCTGGCGCTCCTGATGATTTAAATTTTTTGTTCAAATTTTGTTATCACTGTTCCATAGGCTGTTTATGATAAGAAATCAATAACGTGAAGACTCAAACTTCAGTTCTGACTCCAGATGCTGTCTATTTTTTTCTTCAATTATCTCAAACCCTTTCAATTATAAGGTACAATATGAAAGTAGGCCTAATCCAAATTTGTTGCAAAGCAAGTTGACTTGACACATGAAAATTAATAGCTTGGGCTTGTTCCCACCACTCGCTCTCGCAGAGATCAATGGAGACGAGGGTTGAATAAGACTAGTACATGTATATAGTACTTAGTAGAAACCTAAACATTAGCTCAGTGCATTTACACTATAACCCAAAATCATTGATTTTATCTCACATTTCGACAAAAAACCAACAAACAAACAAAAACAAAATCAAAATCGAAAATCCTACTCTCGAATATGCCTTTTTTTAAAGGTATAAAGACCAGTTTGGGAACGCCCCCCTCTCAAAAAATGAAATGGAAGCTCTTATTACCAATAATGTGGAAGAATATGTTTTGACTAATACGTGATGATATAAATTTAGCTGGGAAACCGCCTACTAATTGATATATTTGAACGGATGGATATCGCCCATGTGTCGCGTAGTCCCATACATTTTTCTGTGTAGAGTGCTTGTAACTTTACCAAGACTGGGCCAAATTTCTTATAATTTTGATGATTCCAGAACCTTGCAGTACACACCAATACTTATATGCTAGATCAACCTTTTCTAATCGATTCCACAACGTTTCTTTCACAATGCAATTGCATGACCAGAACTGGTCTTTATCTTTAAATGCCTGCCGAAGATGTACTGATATTTCGGTAAGCTAAACAAGATACCGACTTCTGCTCATGTGACCTCCTCACTTCTAATGATACACATGCTCTACTCAGGGCACCGACGAAGCGAACATCAGACTGATCAGTTACCAAAATTTCTTCCTTATAATTCCTTGTCATTAGACATTTTTTAGAACCCTGATCTGACCTTTTTTTCATGGTGCATTTAATCATAATTTAATCTAACTTTTTTCTGAAGTTTCATGTCAATACACTCTTTCTCCACAGAATTAGGGGATTATAAGTTTGGGGGAGTATTCTCGCACTCCGCATTCAAGAACTAGATTTTATGAATACGTGCAAATTTGAAGACGCTGCGGTCTGACTGTATATGAGCAAACTTCAAAGTTCAAAGGTTTTTGTATGTTTGTTTTTTCCAGTACCAGTAGTGTAAATGATAGACAAAAAACAATCACTTATGGGATGCACTCCCAGGCTCAATAAATTCATGTAGAACCTTACATTCATTTGAATTCAATACAGAGCATTTCTTTCAGAGTACATTGTTTGATCTTTTCCCAGTGCTGAATTAATATTCATCATTATTTTCAGATTTCTATAGAATATCCATATATCCACTATATTTTATAACTCCTGTATACTTATATAATTTTTTTGTGCCAGACTTACTTTAATAGGCCTACATCAGCGTATTTTCATTTTTATCGTCATCATCAACATCATCCCCATCACCAGATTTTGTTTTAATTTTTGGTCATCACCACACCCCCCCCCCCCCCCCCCCCCCCCAGGGTTACCTTTTCTCCGGGCTATCACGCTATCAAGCAATCGCTTAATGTAATAGCCTTTCTTCTTCTGCAACTTTCTAAATGAATGATTCTTGGTATTGTGTTATCAGTTAAATTTTGTTATTATGTCATCAATTATTTTTATTATAAATACAGTGCATCCCAGATAAAACAAAACCGAGAATTATTGATGTTTTATCATAACTTAATCACGATTATAATTAACAAATGACACATATTTGTAACGCTTTATAGATCCTCCTCTTTCATTTGATGCATTTCATGCATGAGTGATAAAAATCAATTTGAAGAAACAGTACCAAAAAGTCATTTGGCGGACGGTATCTGAATTTCAAAGAGAAAATCACATTTCTAGAAAGTTCATTTTCTGCCCTTTCATGACACATAAATCAGGAAAAATGAGCTAGGATAAGTAGGAATAACCGCACATAGCTGCATTACTATCCTGGCTGTGTATTAAAAGCTGTGCTATTGAATCTGAACATTTCAAACACCACTGTAACAACAATTGATGACACCTAAATGGCAGTAAAATACAATCTTTTCAACTTACCGATGTCAAATTTGCCGATCAGCCACATTGGTATGATTGTGTGCATTTGTGTATTATCAGTGTATTGACTATTCATGTGTGCAAATGCTGCCTATTAACACGCACACATACGCTGCATTACTATCCTGGCTGTGTTTTAAAAGCTCTGCTATTGATTCTCAACATTTCAAACACAACTACAAAACTCAACTGAGCTGATTTCACTCAAAATCAGTACTTTAGTGACGATTGATGACACCTAAATAGTCAGTAAAATACAATTTTGTCAACTTTCCGATGTTAGAAAGAATAATTTAAAAATTCAAATTGTGAGTATTCTGTCAAACTTGCAGATCAGGCGCATCGGCATGATTGTGTGCATTTAGTGTTGTGAGTGTATTGACTATCCATGTATTCAAATTCAAATGCTGCCTATTAAAGGTAATATTACAAAGTTTTGGGAAATTTTGAAAATTGGGT
>JAVYIG010012175.1:0-55436 GCA_035222895.1 Strongylocentrotus droebachiensis | reverse complement strand
CAGCTGTTTAACAATGAGCACATACATTGTAAGTTACTGGGTATGTTCAAATTAGGAATGCTGCATAACTTCAGCTCATAACATTACAAATTCATTGCATTTAATGTGAGTGCAATGCAGGTGGGGGCCGCTGGGGGGGGTGGGGGGGGGGGGTGGGGTGTGGCCGGGTGTTGAAGAGTCGGAGGGGATGATGGGTGCCTTAGATGGGAACAGCATGGAGGATGGGGGCCAGCCAATACTGCAATAGCTCAACTACTTCATACAACATCTGATGCTACTGACATTTATATATCTCCTACATGTAATTATATTCATTTCAGCTTTTTGCTCATAATCATAATCTATGAAGAGGGGGGGGGGGGGGGGCATAGTATACTCCCATTATAATATAATGGGAAATAAATATGATAAAACAAAACAGATAACAATTTAAGAGAAGAGAAACATTGGAGAGAGGACATATAATTAAGGCCACATGAACTTAAATCATAGTTTTCTCATCCACACCCATCCTCTTTTTAAGTTGGCCGCCTCAATATTTGTGTTCTTTTTCTGAAATAGGATATCTACACAAGAAAAATTGTATACGTTGCACTTTTATGAGTCTCTGTGCATACAGGGTAATCTGGGTAATTTGATTTGATTTGATTTTATTTTATTTATTCATCATCAATAACATCAGTGATTAAACATTTGAATACATCGTGAATGGTACATGTTCATAAATGAATATTATAGATCATATTAAAGAAAAACCTAACAAAGTATTGATATGCTAGACATATGTCTTTTCTCATAGAATATAGAAGGTGATGAAAAGGAGCCAAATAATAGCACATGTGCTAGTCGAGTCTGGCCCCTGTTCTTAGCACACACTTGGCAAAAATAAATATATCATTATCAAAAAATAAAACTTGACAGTAGAAGTATACATGTTGAGTAATACCGTAGCACAATTTCTACACTCCAAATATAATTATGAAGAGGATATACCAGGTTAAAAAGTCATAGATACATGTATCTACAGATTATGCCTCCCTTTTCATTTTTTTTTCTTCAGCTGCTGCAAACGGTGCAATTAAATTGCTAACGGATAGGGTTACATAATTTACACCTGTGGGTGGGGGACCTATTCTGATTCTCATGCAAAGGGAAATGTTATAGAAACAACATTCCTTTTAGTGGCATAGTTCGGGTCCATTCATTAGAGGGTGGGGGGCATAGACTGTCATCATGGGTGATAAGGGAGAGGGGGCATACATGTAGGTCTAACTCAATGAATACAAAAATGCAAATTAATAAAGTGAGAGTATGGGAGGGAGAGTTGGGAGGGATACTATTATATTTTTTTCTGATCCTTTTCCTACTCCACTTTCTTTTTAATCTCCTCTTCCTAATCTCTCTTTCCCTTTTCTTCATTATCCTCTTCTTTTTTCTTTTTTTTTTTTTTTGGGGGGGGATATTCCAGTGTCCCTTGTAGCACCAGACTGTTCCCATTCATGTGTTGTTCTGTAAAAAAAAACGTTGCTCTTGAGACACAAAAGGTTAATTCAAAGTCGATGTAAAATCTGTCATCTGTAGAAATGCAACCATGCACAAAAGGTGAACAGTTGAATAACCTACCATTTGTCTACCAAAATATTTACAGTACCATTGTGTACTATAATCTACCAAAGGTGAAAAGTTAAATAATCTACCATTGTTGTTAGAAATAGATGTATCCAAATTCAAAGCATAGGCCTTAAGCATTGTTAGTGCCTGGAAAAAAATGTGAAGTTTATGTGTTGTTGAAAGTTGAATAACCTACCATTAGACTACCAACAAATCTAGAGTACCGTTGTCTACCATAATCTACCAAAGGTGAAAAGTTAAATAATTTACCATTGTTGTTAGGAATAGAAACGTCTCTACTTTCAATATTATCTGCAAACTGCCAAGTGCCATAATATAGAGTGTATGTCATTTTCGTAATGTATCCAAATTCAAAGCAAAGGCCTTAAAGACAAGTCCACTCGAAAAATAATTTACTTTCAATAAAAGCAGAAAAATCAGACAAACCAATCAAAAAAAGTTTGAGCAAAATCGAATAACTAATAAGAAAGTTATAAATTTTTGAAAAAGTATGTAAAACTATGAAACAATGAGATTCACAACACAAATTGCCAAGATGGTTATCAGTTTGTGACGTCATGTCCTCACAACTTATCAATTGCTTTACATAGTTTAATCCCATTAATTTCCCTTTTTATCCCCCAAAACTAGATTTCCCCATGCTTTGCCCAGGTTATATGATTTGTATCATATTGCGTGCATGACATTTCCCAAAAACTGTTATGAATTTTGAAAAATTGATACTATTTTCTGAATATTGTATATTCATAATTATTGATTTTTATCTAAATAGTTTATAAAAATTCAATTTTTCATGATTTAACTAGACAAAAATTACTCTTTATTTGTGCATCCACACAAAAACATATTACTAAAAATCTAACTTGGATACTGGTGTGAAGAAATAAGATTTTTAGGGTGAAAATAGGAAATTTATATTATCAATATAAAGAAAATAATAAGTGGATAGTGAGGACCATACGTCACAGACTCATGAGTGAGTTGCCAATTTGTGTAGTGATTTTCAAAGTTTTTCATGTCATTAAAAATTCATAACTTTCTTATTAGTTATCCGATTTTACTCAAACTTTGTTTTATTGGTTTGTCTGATTTCTCTGGTTCTATTGAAAGTAAGTTATTTTTGGAGTGGACTTGGGCTTTAAGCATTGTTAAGTGCCTGAAAAAATGTGAAGTTTATCTGTTAAAGGTATTCTATTGCAATGTAGAGAGCTTAGTGCGTAGACTACATTTTGAAAGGTCGGACATACCTTGTTTGCCCTAGGTGTTTTTATCCCTATGGATTGGTGTCAGTTTCATTTGATGGGCCTGCTACCTTATTATGCTTAAAGGTAAAGACCAGTTATGGTCATGCGATTGAATTGTGAAAGAAACATTGTGGAATCGATCAGAAAAGGTTGATCATCTAGCATCTAGCATCTGCCAGGTTCTGGAATCATCAAAATGATAAGAAATTTGGCCCATTCTTCGTAAAGTTACAAGCACTATACACAGAAAGATGTATATGGGACTACCCTATATATCTCTCACAGGACCATGAGAGAAACAAATTTACCAAATATATGAATTAGTAGGTGGTTTCCCGGCAATTTTTTTATCATCATGTATTAGTCAAAACATATTCTTTCACATGATTGGTAATGAGAGCTTCCATTTCATGTTTTGAAATTGGGGCGTTACCAATACTGGTCTTTACCTTTAAACGGAAGCCTGGCAAAAACATTTCTCCCTCAATGTGTTGTACAGGAATATATGGGTGAATGGCTTTATCAATATCAGCCCTGAAGTCTGCATGCAAATGAAATTAATTTTCAAAATGGATGAGCTCTAGATGATGACCCAGACCATTGAATCATAGTATTGAGAAATTTGGATGACACTCTGCTTAGTAATTACATGTACATGTGTAAGAACATTCATTTTGTAAAAAATTGACAAATGTGTGGAAAAAATAAAAATATTCCACTATTTCCTTCTAAAAAAGAGCCTTCAAAGACACCATAGACTGAAAACTCACTTAGTTGGTTTAGCACTCTTTGTATATGAAGAGTAGGGGAAAACCCCAATGTGCATATGGTCCACCTGCACATATCCCAACCATTTCTCGGAGGAAAAGCCCAGAGGTAACAGGTGAAGCTTAATACCTAATCATCATAAACATCGTAACATTGTCAAATTCCCCTGTTTTTGTCATTGCAGTTTGGAGCTGTAACATAGCCACAATTAAGTGCGTCGGTATTTCATATTTAATGCCTACTCACTCGAAACTCAAAGTCTAACGTCTCTGCATGACTGTGTGACCCTTTCAAAGTGTAGTTTACCAGTGAACAGTTTGCGTCGATGGCTTCCATACTACACCTCCCCTTCGTCTTGGGCATCATACTCCAAGTCATCGTACCCACCGCCTGGTCAACGACGTCGTCGTCCAATGATCAGTTCGTCTACGAGGATGTCTTCAATGATCCTCGTCGTGATGCACAGATCAAGGAGAGCTTCCCTGAGGGGTTTATCTGGGGTGTGGGAACGTCCGCCTACCAGGTGGAAGGAGCTTGGAATGAAGATGGGAAAGGTACGTTTATTGCGTATGTTATTCACTCAATAAAAAAGAATGAACATGTGTCGAAAATAATATCGCTAGTGACATTTGATTGTCTCGCAATGTATGATCAACAAGGGATCAAAAGATCACAACATTTTGTGCGCCCGCTGCAACACTTTGTCAGGTGATAATATATATTGTAAGCAAGCGTCTTTTATAATCTATGGGTGGACCGGCGGTCAAATAATTTGATACATGTACATTATTCGAGTGTACAGTGAAATCAAACAAAACAAAATAATACAACATAAATCAAAGCATTTACTCTGCATGCATTATATAAATACAGAGTGGGACAAAAAATAATACAGCTCCAGTAAAGACTGGCGTTAAAGATTGAAATTGTTAGTTGTACAGGCCCTAGCACGAAGAAAAAGGAATAAGAAAAGAGAAGAAGAAGAGAGGGAAATAATATGATATTCATAAGTCGTTCTGATTTTCTAGAAAATAATTACATAATGGTAAAAGGACTAGAGTAATGTGAAGGGCCATAGCAAAATCAACAGGTGAAATTAGAAAGGAACAAGGAGAAAAGCAAATGCTGCTTAAATTACACCATTACAATACTTCAATTGTTGGTTAGAGGGCATGTGTTAAACAGAAATAGAATGTTATATTTGGGTAAAGGTAAAACTGAAACATATATTTTGAGCTTTTCTCATTATTTCGATATCGGTTAGTAGTAATATCATAGTATAATTGTACCCTGGAAATGGTTGCTCTTCAAATGACCTCATATTTTGAATATTAAGAGTTTAAAGGTATAGACCAGTTTTAGAAACGCCTCCAATAAAATGGAAGCTCTCATCACCAATCATGTGAAAGAATAATATTCTAAATATGTTTTGACTAATACGTGATGATACAAATTTTGCCGGGAAACCATCTACTAATTGATATATTTACATGTAGTAAATATATCTATCTGGACTGGATAGATATAGGGTAGTCCCATATACATGTACATCTTTCTGTGTACAGTGCTTGTAACTTTACCAAGACTGGGCCAAATTTCTTATCATTTTGATGATTCCAGAACCTTGCAGTACACTTACATGCTAGACGATCAACCTTTTCTGATTGATTCCACAACGTTTCTTTCACAATGCAATCGCATGACCAGAACTGTTCTATACCTTTAAGTTGAAACGTTTGGACCAAACTTTCATGCCACATGTGTGATTTGTGTATTTCTGTTTACCCATTTTGATCATTGCAAAACCTAACTACCTATTCTTATGTATTATCCAATTAGATCAATTGTTTCTAGAAAGTTTTCCAATCAAATTGCATGACAACAACTCAACTTTGAAATTCAATTCCCATCCCTCCAGGCCCATCAGTATGGGACACGTTCACACACACGCCAGGCAAGATCCATGAGAATCAAAATGGCGACGTGGCATGTGACAGTTACCATAGATACGCTGATGATGTCCGCTTGATCTCTGACCTCGGTGTGACCCACTACCGCTTCTCGTTTTCCTGGTCACGAATATTCCCCAAGGGGTTTGTCGATGAGGTAGAGTCTGAGAATCTTTAAAAATGTGAAATCATTTTTATTTTCTTATTTTATGTTTTTATTAATTCATGTATGTATGTATGTATTATCAGTACAAGATTACGTCTGGCGATGGCCTGTACGAATAGCAAAGAAGAAGAAGTATGTTTAATTTGTATTCCTCCGTTACAAAGTAGCCGGGGGCATTATGTTTTCGGGTTGTCCGTCTGTCCTCCCGCCTGTACGTCCCGTTCTCATGATCGAATTAACTCAAGATACAAATGATGGATCCCCGCCAAACTTGAGTCATGTATGTATCTTGCAGAGCCAATGAGATTTGGGGTTCACAAGGTCGAAGGTCACAGGGCTCATTATGTATGCAAAAATAACTCCCAGATCACCCTACGATATTTCAGGCTGCTCTTTTATTGTAACTCAAGCGGACATACGGTCACCTATTTTTCCCTGACGTCCGCACACCGGTGACTTAAGCTCACGCACGCCAGCTATTCCCCACTCCTGACGACGGATAGTCAACCTGTTCGAAACGTCGAGCCACTCATCCTCTCCAAGCGCTATAGTTCTCCTGAGAACTATATGCCAAGAAAGATAACAAACAGTCCTTTTCAGGACTACACTCCTCCAAGAAAGATTACCGAGTCAGAGTCCTGTTCAGGACTCCTCATACCTCTCTCTCACACACATGGTGCAACCGAAAACCTACTGTATATCTTTTATTGTACTTTGCAGTTTTCATCAGAAAAAGAGGATCATGGGGGACCAACAGGCACCGATTGGGGAAGTTTTCTATATTAAGGGGGAGCAAGTAGCTTCAAGTAGCACAGTGTGGCTTTAATGCTGTTACAGTCAAACCTGTCAATAGCGACCACCCAAGGGAAACAACAAATGTGGCCTTTGTAGACAGATGGACTTTGTAGACAGGTGGTCACTAAAGCAGGTTTGACTGTATATTGTTTTTACTACCAAAACAGGTGAATCCTGCAGGGGTGCAGTACTACCACCGTCTGATTGATGCGCTCCTTGCTGCCAACATCAAACCTGCGGTTACCCTCTACCATTCTGATCTTCCAATGGCGTTACAGGAGCTTGGTGGATGGGAAAATGAGATGATGGTGGTCTATTTCAACGACTACGCTGATTTCTGTTTCAAGGAGTTTGGTTCAAAGGTGGGTTTGGACGGAAGATTTGAGATGACGAAAAGAACGTCTACCGAGAAACAAAACCAATTTGATTTGCCTATTTGGGACTCCCAATTCGGGGACTGCTGGTGTGACCGGCTGTCAACAGCTATCTGTTGAACCCTGAACTGGCTATTGTTCGCAATTGCACAATAAACTGTTTCAAGCATGATTACTGAACCATTGCAAAAGTAGCAAATTTTAAGAAAAACAATGCCTAACAAAATAGCTGTTGAATAAACACGCATTACCTTCCATAGAAAATCTTAGTTTCATTCTACACGGAAACGTATTTCCTACTCAAAGAAAAAAGACCAATGACATTGTATCAATGACTTTGTTGAAATTCCATTCTTTTTGGGGCACCCTATATATTCAGCAGTCATTATTAAGAATTTACTCAACATGTACCTGGGGGGTGTTTTATAAAGCTGTTCGTAAAGTTACGCATGACTTTACAAATGACTTAAATATGAAAAGCCAAATGGGATGCTCAATCATTATTAACTGCATCAACTAAAGTTGAATTGTGGAGAGGTAGATTAGCATTAATACTATAACCAACATTTTTAATAAAAAGTACCAGTATATTTTTTTGCCATAATTTAATTGAGGTTATTGGAAATATAGTCACACTTTGTTAAAACATCAGGAGAAACTTTGGGCATCCTATCTGGCACTTCATATACAAGACGTTCGTAAATTCATGCGTACCTTTACGAACAGCTTCATGAAATTACACCCCCCCTGTGCTGTTCTATTATGTTTATAGGTTAAAATGTGGTTCACCATCAACCAACCCAGAATCGAAGCTGTGCTTGGTTACGAAGAAGCCATCTTTCCTCCGGCGACGAGGCGACCAGGATACGGCGTGTACAGGGTCGTTCATACCATGCTCAAGGCGCATGCTCGTGCCTGGCATACTTACGATATCAAATATCGTAAGGAGCAAAAAGGTGTGCTGTCGCTCATCATCGAGGGCGGATGGGTCGAGCCGATGACCGAGGCGGAAGCTGACGTCGAAGCCGCAGCAAGGGGGAGACAGCTGGAGGTTGGTCTCGTGGCCAATCCAATATTTGGCAATGGTAATTATATCCATAAGGCCTAAAAAAAAAAATGTTGTATTGCCCTTTGCGACCTACTCACAAATCTTTAAATCTACGTATTTAAAAAATAAAAAATAAATAACGTTCTTTAGAGGAAAACAAATATTAAAGCATTCAAAACTGAGAAATATCAGCCCAATGAAGGTGGGGGAAAAACATCTTTGTTTTGTAGGCCTAATGGCCATCGCTCACTACTGTTACTAAAGAACTTTTTTCCAAAATGTAATCGTCCACCCTCCACCACCTCCAGTCAAAACTCTTTGAGTATTTAGGAGGAAAAGAATCCAAGATCCAAGATTTCCCAGACACAAGAAGATGTCGGTGATTGGGGGGGTCTTTGATCCGCTATGTGATCATGATATTTGTACTTATACTAGGCAAGCTGGATGGTCCTATTGCTAACATCACTTATGATTACAGGGGGGGGGTGTTTCACAGAGATCCTAAGTTGAACTTATCTCTAAGTTGGACTTAGCAACTATGGAAAGCCGTTAGCATCTTTGAAAATATTTTGTAAAAATTATTTTAAAAGGCATAACATTTTGATTCAAATGATTCATGTTTTCTATTATCAAGGAGATTTCATGTTCTTGATGTGGAATTTATGAAAAGTCTAAAATACCTGAATTTTTGCTTTTAAATATATTTTATTTTAAGGCTACAAATGGCTCTCCATAATAATGTTTAACTCCAACTTAGAGTTAAGTTTGACTACAATGAATTGAAAATCAGGTTATTTTGTGCATAATGAAATGAATGCTTCAAATGTTGCTGATTGGAATAATGTCATAAGTGCATCATGTACATGCATGCATGCACCATAGACCCATAGACGTATGACAGCTTAGTGTCTGTCGCCATTGCCCAAAGTTTCATTGTTCCACTGCGCGTAGGTGTGCTTTGTGTTGTGACAATGGTGTCAAATAACTCGAAAATTCCTTGAGTGAGAGTAGCCAAAATGAGACCAAGGCTGTTAGGGGGGAAATCCTACAGTCACAATCATTAGATCCTACATTAGATTCTTTGAGCATGAATACAAGTCTACTGTATTATGAATATATTTTTTGCCCGGGTTGCTGAAAAGGAAATCACCCTCCCTATTACTGGTTGAATTAGTGCCTTGGTTTAATACTTTTAGATGTAAGCATGTATGTCACATTTTCGAAAAACAAAAATCGGGACCGATAAATCTTTTGACATATTTAAAGAATTAAAAAACTATAAGGTTATGAAAAATTTAGTTGTGAACTTTATATATTAATATATATAAATATTTTATTTATTACTTTTTTCCAGGTGACTACCCGGCAGTAATCAAGGACTATGTGGGTAATCGTAGTCTAGCACAGGGACTTACTACATCAAGACTGCCCAGCTTTACAGAAGAAGAGAAGCGATTGCTCGAAGGAACTGCCGACTTCTTTGCTCTAAATCATTACACGTCCAGGTATTTAGAACTGGGTTTGGGACATGCGGGTATTCTTATTATTGATTGATTCTAATTTATTCCATTTCATATATCAATTGTTTGCACAAAAAGAACATAGGTGACAAAGTTAATTCAAAATTATGAAATGAAACAGGAACCTACTGGAAAGCATAGCTTGTTTTTGTAGGTTCCCGAGAAAGAATATAATATGAACATAATTTTCATAAATCATTTTAAAGTGTCTTAAAGGTACTATGTCCCATTTGCAGGCTCAAAAAATGAAAAAGTTAATTTCCAACTGCATTTGAAAGATAATACTTATTTAGAACTTCCCTAAAAGAGGTGGGGCTTGAAAATGTCTTCAAGTGGGAAAATAATGACTATTAGTTGTCAAATCGACTTTAGGGCTATAGAGCCCAAAAGTAATAGTCTTGATTTTCAGACAAATACCGAATGGTCATACTTTTTATGCTGCGCAAAGATTCAATCAGTTTAATCTTGGCCATCACAAGAAGTGGGTTATTGATGTAGACAAATGCTCATGTACCCTTTACAACTCTTTTCATGTATGTTATTACCAAAGAAGAAAAAAAGCCAGTCAGTCACTCAATAGTGTCTGACAATGAAGTCTAGCAAGTAAACGGGTTTCCTTGCATAATTTGAATATGAGGACACTGCTAACATTTAAATTTCACAGATAGGACATACATGACATATTCATAATTCCTGTAAAGTTCTACAGAATTTGAGGTTGGCTGCAAAAGGGACATAGTACCTTTAATAATCACAGTAAAATAGATATAATATAGTAACATATTTTTGTAAACCCTTTTAAAGTGTCTAAAGAATTGAAATATACAAAAAGAACATAATTACAAAAACGGGACACAATTAAAGGACAAGAAACTGACATAATAAGATAGGACTGGAGAAGACAAAACAACTCACAACAGGACAGTGAAAATTGCATTCTTTTGGGGCCACCCAGTATTGGCAGTCATTATTGAGAATGTACTAAATATGTTATTGGGCTGTTCTATTTTGTTTAAAGGTTGAAATGTCGTTCACTTTCAACCAACCAAAAATGAACGCTGTGCTTGATTAGGACCATCTTTCCTCCAGGGAAGATAATTGATCACAAACTTGCAAACTCACATACTTGTAATTGGGCCTTTAAATGAAAAGATGTTGTATTGCCCTTTGCGACCGACCCAAAAATCTTGAAATTCATGGTCGGTTTTAACAAATAATTAAAAAATTACATTTTTTTAGAGAAAAAAATGTATTGAAGCATTCAAAACTGAGAAATATCAGCCCAAAGAGGGAGTTAATGTTTTTTTTAAGATTTCTGACCGAACGACCCATGTTTTGGCACCTAAAAGGCATCCCCTGATGCATTTCCTGGAGTGGGAAGAAAAGACTTACGGGTTATAGGAATTTCACATTCCTTTTTTTCTTACAGGCAACTTCGGGAGGTGCATTAGGGGAAGCCAATGTTATTCTTTCATACTTTGTATCCTATGTGCCATTCTATTGTACCTTCTATTGTATGTTTGACATGCTAAATGAATAATAATAATAACATCTTTTTTTTTAGGCCTTGTCGTAGTAATTGGTTTCAAGTCACTATCAATTTGATTCAATCAGAACTAGGCAGGGTGCCATAGATAATGAAGTGACAAATCACCCAAAGAAAGACTGGTGTAGGATGGGTTCTGGGGGTGTTTCACAAAGACCGAGATCAACTTTAAGTTGGACTTAACTATGACAGGCCGTTCATGCCACTAGTTGCTGTCACCATTTGTCTCTCGATTGTGATCTTCAGATACTATTTTTTCCTTCAATAACGAAGGTAAATTCTGTACATATGTTACCACGATTTTGTACGTCCCTTGAGAAACCAATGCCAGGAATGGTTAGAGGAACTAGTGGCATGAACGGCCTGCCATAATTAAGTCCAACTTAAAGTCAATCTTAGTCTTTGTGAAATACCCCCCAGTTCTATTTGTTTTTACACTGTGACATCACTGGCCCTGGTCTCTTTGCCATAGATATGCCAAGCACAAGAACCCATCGGAGATGAAAATACCATTTTTAAATGACGACATTGGAATCGAGATAGCAGCGGATGAGACATGGCCAGAAGCTTCGTCGCCATGGATAAAGGTAAACAAAAATAAAACAAAAATCAAATAAATGAAGTGAATGATAACCCAAAAAAGAGAGAGAGACAGAAATATATAGATAACAAGTAAACAAATGCTTGAATTGAGCCAAATGAGAACAAAAATCAAATAAATCGAATGAATGGTAGCCCCAAAATGAGAGAGAGAAAGAGAAATATATTGATAACAAGTAAACAAATGCTTAGATTGAGCCAAATGAGAACAAAAATCAAATAAATTGAATGAAAGGTAGCCCCCAAGGGAGAGAGAGAGACGGAAATATATAGATAACAAGTAAACAAATGCTTGGATTGAGCCAAATGAGAACAAAAATCTGTTTACTTTCTGAGCTTTTGTAATATTCAGTTCTGCTCTTTCTAGCCATTTCTTTCCATATCCCTCTCTGATCTATGGGATTTCCTCTTATACTAAGAACTGTACCCCGTAATAACTCTTGTATTCTTCTTTCACCTTTTTATCTTCATTTTGTTCATATCTTCTTACTTTGAACGTCTTCCTGTTTCTTTCTTCTATTTTTTGTTTGGGGGGGGGGGGGGGGGAGGTAGATCTTATTGCACACTGTATTCTGAGGTACATTTAAAGGTAATACATAGTTTTGGTATGGGGTCATGAATTTGGTTCATATGCGAAGCATATGCGATTTTACAATATTCAATGATCGTTGTCGCGGTTGAAATTAAGTCTGCAGTGATTAAATTGTAAATAATAAACTCTTTATGTTGTATAGCTCCCTCTCAAGGCTGATATTTCTTTAGCTCTGAGAAAATGTTTCTTGACTACAATCGACCGATTTGCTATTTATGTTTGGAAATTACAAATGTAAATATTAGAACTCCATATTCTGAGATTTTCTTGGTCGCAGCTACATGTATCATGGAATGGCCTCAGGCGCTATTTGAAATTTTTGAAATTTACCGGGATTGATTATTCAATTTCTCAAAAGCAGATGTGTTTTAGGGGCTGAATTTTCTAGTGTGTATAATAAATCCATAGGGGCATCCAAATATATCAACATTTCAATGAATAGTAATTCATTGAAATGATATGACACGATTAATCACCACTCCCCAAAAATGATACTTTTTTTAAATGAGTAAGTACTCTTATTCACTTAGCTATGTGTATTGTGAAGTGTAGTACACCTTACCTCATAAAAAAAAGCCTTGCTTTTCCCGAAACATATCTGAACTAGGCTTTAGACTCGTTCATGTTATTCTATTCTGCCTGCATTTTCACACCACATAATTTTTTTTAAATTGCGGTCCTTGTTCTCTTTCCCTTCCCTTCTAGATTGTTCCTTGGGGCTTGAGACGCCTTTTAGCCTGGATCAAGACTACCTATGGTGACGTACCTATCTACGTCACAGAAAATGGTGTCTCGGAACCGGACGGTCCAATGAACTTAAACGATGACGTCAGATCCAAGTATCTTCGTGCTTACATTAACGAGGCACTCAAAGGTTTGTCCCAGTCCTGTATCACATTGGCATAAGGAATCAAAAGGCATTCATGACACACAAAAAAGTTGCTAAAAAGACTTTTTTACTTAAAGTGACTGTAACATTGCCTCAGATTCTGAAACAAAATCCTGGATTTAGCTCATGCTGCTGCAATCATAGTTATGAACCTTTAGGTCAGTTAGGAATCATCCCATGACTTTTACAAGCCGATCACCTGTTTGATTATCAAGATATTTATGACTGGAAATCAAAATTGCATTTTTTGTTTTCCTAACGGTTTTTATTTCACTACAGTCTATTGGGGAAAATAAGTATGCCTCAAAAAAGTAAGAACCTTTGAGTGACCGGTTATACCATACTCGTTTTCCCCCATAGACTGTAGTGTTATAAAAACCGTTAGGAAAACAAAAAATGCAATTGCGATTTCCAATCATAAATATCTCGATAATCAAACAGTTGATTTGTGTATTTTGTTTTGTATAGCGCCTTGAGTAAGTTATTAGATAAGTGCGCTTTATTAGTATTTATTATTATAAATATTATCATTAATACATTAAATCTCCCAGAATAACCAAAGTTATTTCTTAGGGTGACCTTTCCTTTAATATACATTATTACCTGTATCAGACATCTGAGCAGTACCGGTAGTTTTACAAAATCATATTACACTTTTTGTAATCCTAAAAGAGCTAATCAGTAAATATAAGACTGTTTTACCCTCTCATGAAAAGGCCTTCGGACTTTACGTGTGAAAAAAGCAGGAAATAAAGTTTTATATTCACTGCACCATACTTTTGTCACTTTCATTGCGCATCTATTATGCACTTTGCGGGCACTCTGGTTTGACAAAGTTTCTTCAGTTTTTTGAGATTGTCATGGTTGATTTATGTATTTGCTCTAGATGTCTGATTTGGATAACAATAAACAATATTGACTGGCTTAACTTTCGGAAGATACCACATATATTGCCCACACAAGACCCATATTGCCCTTGTCTTTGACTCGGGGCAATATGAGTCTAGTTTGGGAAATATATGACGTTTTCTCCCTCAAAGCCAGTCAATATTATGTAAATATTAAATGAAGTTATTAGGCCTAATAGAGCTCAAACCAGACCTAGTATGATAGGAATAATGCATTTGATTTTATTTTAGTAACTGCCCAATATTTGATAGAAAAACATATCCTCCACCAAAGGACTAAATTCCTGGGACTTCCGAAGTTGTTATCCATCTTTATGGGTTGTAGGTAAAGAAAGGAATAAGAGCCCTGGAAGGACTTGTGAGCTTCGCTACAAGCTATTTGGTTCTCAACGTTTCAAACAGGATACTCTGTAATGTGTGATGTATACAACTATTGTATTTAGAGGTGTCAAGGTCGAGTGGATATGTCACCGGACTGTCAATCACAAGGTCCGCAGTTCGAGTCCCGCCGCGGCACTAATGCCCTTAGGCAAGACATTGATCTACATTTACAACACTCAATCCAGGTGATGTAAATGGGTACCTGGCAGGAACTAATTCCTTGAAATGCTAGAGCGCTGTATGGCAGCCGTGCTAAAGCCAGGGTAATAATCGGGAGTGCCAGGAGTGTCACGTATGACAGACATGAGCGCTCTACAAGAACCCACTATTTTTATTATTATTATTATTATTTTACAGCTTCCCACCTAGATGGCGTCAACCTACGCGGCTACTTTGCGTGGTCATTGATGGACAACTTTGAATGGTTTCAAGGATACAGTGACCGCTTTGGCTTACACCACGTAGACTTCACTGATCCTCTGCGCCCCAGAACGCCGAAGGCATCTGCGCAGACGTACGCAACCATCGTCAGAGACAATGGTTTCAGGCCCAAGAAAGTGGACACCAAGGATGAACTATGACATGTACCTTGACCTAGGTTATCAGCCGTTTAACCTGTTGGCCACCAAATTCTCTCATTCCCATAGGCTCAATACAGGGACCACCAGGTTCCAGGAGGCTATGGGTTAAGTGTGTGAAACAACTGAAATAACAGTGTAGTCCTGCTGAAAAAGTGAACAGTACTCCAAGTAGTCTATCTAAGCAGTGAGACGGGTGCGTATATGTCCTGGGGGTGTTTCACAAAGATCCTAAGTCGAATTTAACTCTTAGTTGGACTTAAATATTATGGAGAGCCATTTGTAGCCTAAAATAGAATATATTCAAATAAAAAGTTAAAGAGTATTTTAGACTTTTCATGAATTAAACATCAAGAACATGAAATCTTCCTTGATAATAGAAAATATGAATGATTTGAATTAACATTTTGTGCCTTTTAAAATAACTTCTAGAAATAAAATTCAAAGATGCTAACGGTTTTCCATAATTTTTAAGTCCAACTTAGAGATAAGTTCAACTTAGGATCTTTGTGGAACACCTCCCTGGGCCCCGTTTCACAAAACTTGTCACCAGTGACAAATGACAGATTTTGTTAAGCTACTGAAATCCTTGCTTCTGATTGGTTATTAGCAGATTTGTCAGTGATTTTGGTCATTTTTCATTTAAAAAAAGCCTTTGTGAAACGGGTCCCTGGATGGCACTTGAAGGAGGTGCAAATATAATGGCGCCATATTGCCACAAAATAAGCCATAGAGTGTACTCTCCACTCGTCAGCTCCATGACCACTCCTTTTAGATATACTGGGCTAAAAGTTGAGTTCTGGTCATGCAATTGCATTGTGAAAGAAACGGTGTGGAATCGATCATAAAAGGTTGATCAGCTAGCATATAAGTATTGGTGTGTACGGCAAGGTTCTGGAGTCATCAAACTGATAAGAAATTTGGCCCAGTCTCGGTAAAGTTACAAGCACTGTACACAGAAAGATGTATATAGGGCGCTACGCGAACATATGGCATTAAAATCTGTCCCGATTTTTATGTTGTTAAATGCCATATTTAGAATATGAAAGGATCTGAAGAGCCATGTTTTTTAGGGAACATTTTTCCTCTGATGTTCTTCCACACTTGCATAATACAATGATAATGCTCACGAATTATTTTTCACCTCTTCCCAGGACTCAACCTCTTCTTTAAAGCTTAGATGCATGTACATGCTATAGGGAAGGTCATGCAACAAGGCAAGTTAAGGGTTTCCTTATGTGTGGATAAGCTGATGTTTTGTGCTTGGTTATCTAAACTCAGGAGGGTATCTGAGCCCATATATCAGTACTTTGATGACCGACCTTTAACGCCACCATGTAAAAGACGAGACTCGTTTTCAAACAGGGGTCACCTGAGCCAGTTTGTAGTGGAAGAAAGATAGATGACTAAGTGAACCTTCCGCTCGACCAATTCACATAATACATCTCGTGTCTCTTCTCAATTTGTTCTGCTTTCTTTTAGATTAGTTTACTATAAGGGTTGGATTTCCCTTTAAGTTACTCTGTAGAGAGTCTGGTACTCTGGTCATGATAGCGGACGCCTTTCGGCATTATATTCCTGCATTATTGTTGATGCAGATGGGTATAACAACACTGCAAGAAAGTCCACCATATAAGTTATCATTGTTTGTATTTGAGTACGCCCACTAGGCATGGCGGCATTAGGCCATTTGAAATGGGGTGGGGACCTGGGAGGATGAATAAAGCACCTTTGTTAGTAATTACCATATGCCCTCATGGTGAGCTTATGGTAGAAATACTCCCCAGGGTGTGGAGATGGTGCACATTGTGTGTGAATGAATCCGATGACCGAGGTAATGATACACGTATCTGTAAAGCGCTTAGAGACGGTATTTTGTATTAAGTACTATGTAAATCCAGATTTGTATTATTGATCTAAATATAATAGTTCTGTCACCGTCTTTCCTGATCATAAAAACCTTTGTAATAAAGGGGCAGATGCAGGATTTTGTTAGTAAGGGGGGGGGGCACCCTTTCAAATAATTATCTGACAAGAAAATAATGATCTTCACATTTTCCAAGTGCTTTTCAAGTCGAAAATTCGAAAAGGAAAAATTTTTTCACCTTTTATCTTCAGGTATGCCAATTAGGTTTAAAGAGAAGAGGAAGGGGCTGGGACAAGCGTGAACCCTGCTTAAAATTTGCTAGTGCTTTGTTGAAACTGAACTTGTTTATATATGAAGCAAGTATTTGATGTTATACTTTCTTTCTAGTAGTTGAATTGAATATAAAGGCCTGTAAGATTGAAAATGAAAGTGTAAAGTTGCCTTATTGATTTTCCATTTATTGTTGCTTCCAATCGTTTATTTCTTTACGTGTAAAGAAACTTTATTGTGTAATATACGGTACACTGTATATCATTCCAAAACACCTGAATGTTTTTTTTGTGTACTTGCAGAACTCTCAGCTAGGGATGTATCTCACATGAACATGTCGCGCGTTGGCTCTTGAAAGAGCCTGTAAGTTTGTGTTCTCTGATATGCCTCTCCATTTAACGTGAAGTTTAGATTAAGAGTTGGAAGGTACCAGCACTCAACAGAAGTGAAGGTGTATGTGACAGAAGACTTTTGCAATGACTGAGTGTACATGTAGGCCCAAAGAGATTCGATCATACACAGAACGTCCTACGTAGGCCACACATTCCTTCATGTTTATTCATCTGACTTCACGTTTTCTTTGGGTTCTGTTCGCTCTCAAAGAGCTGTAGCAAAGTATTCAGTAGCTCATCATCACTGTTGTTCATGAAATCCTTTTTGATGTCATGACTGCAGTGGTTGGGGTAGACGGTGGTGTTTTTCTTTGGTGTGGCAGGTTCTTGCGCAGTTGCTTTGTCTGAAAATGTGAAAAGTGGGTTTAGTTGATGTCTGGGATCTTGAGTTGAGGGCATGGTCGGCAACGACTTCTGTGTAGATCTGCTGTGTTGATTTTTTAATATAATTTATTTCTGCTTTTTGTTGTCGCTGAATTTTGATGATTTGGTTAAGTTGGTCTTGTTGATGGTTTTGTTCTTTGATGATTCTTGATGTCTTTTGGAACGTGCTTTTGATTGCCTCTGACAAGTCTTTGACATGGATGGATTCGTTTGCATTGGTTTAAAAGTAGAATTTAGCCGAAAAGGCTGTCAGCTTTATTTCGTTTTGTATGCTAGACTGAGCCATGATCCATATATAATACGAAGAAAAGAACAAAGTTAATGTATTTGTCATAGCACAGGGCATTGGGTACATAAAAAAAGATGGACAGCCTTGAATATGGTCATCCGCTTTCACGTATTCAAACTTTGGATGTGAAGAATATGGACAGCATCCAAAAAGGTTGTCTATAAATGCTGCATGTCTAAAGTGTGTGGCTTAAACAAATGAAGAGCATAACATTGATTGTTTTGTGATCCTAACTTTGTTACTGATCTATGTGCACTATACCCAGTATAATGCATGAGTCTAGTATAACAGCTGATTGGTTAGAAGGCATACTGATCGAGTGCACAAATTAGTGGTATTGAATACCAAAAGCATTAACCACACAAACCCACACACACACACAGACATCGATATTGAATATGACACCAATCAATTGGATTATTAAAAAGATATGAACCAACAGAAAAGTGTATACAAAAATATTGATAGCCGAAAAGCAGACAGAGATGTTGACCTCAACTGACATTTGAAGCATCATCAGTGGTTTTCCTTGTCTCTCATCAACCTGGATTCATGCATTAATAAAGTGTTGTGCATCCTGTCGTAGACATCACACTTTATCTGACTCTTGCATTCTTTCTTCAGATGCTTTGGTTTCAGACATCAGAAGCAGAGGCCCTTCTTTTTACATTGCTATGCTCTGTCTTCAACTCACAAGCCTTTGAATTCCTTTTTGTACTTCTGCTCCTATCCTGTTGGGAGGTGGTTGTTCCGAATGCTTTTGTTTTCCTTGACCACAGAAAGTACAACCTGGTTCCATTTTGTACTTCTGCTCCTAATCCTGCTGGGAGGTGTTTATTCCGAATGCTTTTGTGCTCCTTGGCTTTTGTAGTTTTTCCTTTCTCGTCTTTATTGTATGAAGCACATTTCTTGGTCCTCTATTATTCCCAATCCCTTTACCAAGGGATCGTTAATATTTCTTTCGGTCTGTATGACAAACTGTGCGAGGTCATCCAGGGCGGGATTCCTAATAGCAATATCACGGGTCAGTCCTACTCGTGATGTCCACTTCTGCTGGAGATACAAGGGTAGTTCGCACGTAAGCGCTGCTAGGCAAAATGATATCACCTCCTTACCATTCATAGCTCTCATGGTTACTCTCTTTTGATCCACGTAGCTACACCAATGTTTCGAAGTAAATACCAAGTTTAGTAGAATTTGACGCCAGTACTACCAACTATTCCGGAACGACATTCATAAAGCATCAACCATATTGAGCTTCATATCCAAGTACATGATGTCTCGTAATACGCGTGGCACCTGATGATGATTATAGCTGGCCGTTGGGGTAGACGTAATAAGTTTATTTCCAGTACGTTTTGGAATTCATATATGTACTACCAAACTTTAAAGCCACATAAAAAGCCAGTGTAAATATGTATTGCTATAAATGCCAAAATTCGGTCATTTGAGCAAAAATTGTCACTCAAAAAGCCAACGTTGTTCAAGATGTGGTGGAGATTGCCCTTATCAAGAATTGGCGCCCAAATGCGTGAACTGTGCAAATTAACCCACACTCGGCAGCTATCCAGCGGACCAAAGTACAAGGATACAAAAGAAAAGTCTCAAAATGAAAAGTGACCCAAACCTTTCCTATGCTGAAGCAGCTAAACAAATCAAAACAAATCCCGTTATGAATGCTGTAGCTCCAAAAGAGATAAGTATCCAAAGAAACCCAAACCCAAATCACACCATTGATAATTCTAATCCTGAGCGGATTATGACTATGAAACAAGACGCCCATCCCACGCAAACCTTGGCGGAAATCGTCGGAATCGATGGATAGCGCCAAAAGTAGATCTGCATTTTGTATCTATCATGGTTCAAGGTTCAAGGTTCATTTTATTTCTTTCTTTCACAACATTTTTACATATAATAATAGAACAAAAAACAGCATAAGAAAAAAAACAATTTAAGTGCAATTTTAAGTCGATATATAATCCAAATGAAAGAAAGTGGAGACCTTAGAAAAGCTGGGCTTGTAAGAGCAAGGTCCCCATATAACATAATCCATTAATGTTTCACTTTTTAAAAAAATTTCAAAGTTATCAAAAACTACACATGATTAAATATGGGGGAAATATTTACAAAAGGGATAGCTTGAAATGTGAAAAGGAGAGGATGAAAATATATACAAAGGGATCAAGAGGAAAAAAGCAAACTGGAACGAGAAAAACAACAAAACAGAGAAAAAAACAGAGAAAGAAGAAATTATATGTATATAGGGGAAAATGGTATTAGGTGTAAAGAAAAAGAAAAAAATAGAAGAGAGGAGGGGGGGGGGGGTGAGAGAATGTGAAATGCTGACATTTATATTGAATAATCAAACATAACAAAAACAAAAAGATAATGCACGTTATCAATAACAATTGATAAATTATTTCCTAATATCATTTCTGGTGATATAATTTTTAATTTTTTGTTAGGAGAAGCAATACACTTATTATCATACTGGAAATGCTTCTGTGCACCTAATATCATTGTTCTCTCATTGGAAAATCTATTTGACAGTTCTAGAGGAGAGGGGAGAGGAAGGGAAGAAAAAAAAAAAAACCTTCTTTATATGCATGCAAATTCCAAGAGTCTGTAGTTTCTATTGTGAGACTGTTGATTGGGTGAAATGCATCACTCTTTAATAAGAAAAGAAAAGATGTAGCTTCGGAGAGTATTGGAATGTAAATGGATAACTCTTATTCTTAGACAAATAATTGCTTGCTTTTTTTTTTTTTCAGAGCTGTTGCCAAGTCAAATTTCCTTATGGTTGAGAAGTATTTAAGCTTAGAACTACATGCGTCTCAAGAATGTTATCTTTTTGTTTATCTGTGAAATTTAATATTCTTAGAACACGTCCATCAATTGATGAAATTGAAATTCCAGTTGCTTCAAAAGCCTGAAAGGAATAGATTGTCAAGCATTTCTTTTCTGTGTGACTAAAAAAGATGAAAAGAGTGAAAAGGGCGCATAGTAGAAGGTTATGTGGATAATTCTTATCCTAAATCCAAATTTAAATACATCGGTTGTTCCCAGGTGTACTTATCTATTATGTCAGGAGAAGCAATACACTTATTAGCATACTGGAAATGCTTTTGTTCTCTCAATGGAAAATCTATTTGACAGTTCTAGAGGAGAGGGGAAGAAGAAGAAAAAGAAAAAAAAAACCTTTTTTATATGCATGCAAATTCCAAGGGTCTGTAGTTTATATTGTGAGACTGTTGGTTAGGTGAAAGGTATCACTCTTTAATAAGAAAAGAAAAGAGGTAGTTTCGGAGAGTATTGGAATGTAAATGGACAACTCTTATTCTTAGTCAAATTTAATTGTTTTTGTTTTTTTGTTTTTGTTTTTTTTCTCAGGGCTGTTGCCAAGTCAAATGTCCTTATGTTTGAGAAGTATTTAAGCTTAGAACTACATGCGTCTCAAGAATGTTATCTTTTTGTTTATCTGTGAAATTTAATATTCTTAGAACACGTCCATCAATTGGTGAAATTGAAATTCCAGTTGCTTCAAAAGCCTCAAAGGAATAGATTGTCAAGCATTTCTTTTCTGTGTGAATAAGAAAGATGAAAATAAACAGAGTGCAAAGGGCGCATAGTAGAGGTTATGCGGATAATTCTTATCCTAAATCCAAATTTAAATACATTGGTTGTTCCCAGGTGTACTTATCTATTATGTCAGGAGAAGCAATACACTTATTAGCATACTGGAAATGCTTTTGTTCTCTCAATGGAAAATCTATTTGACAGTTCTAGAGGAGAGGGAAGAAGGAGAAGAAAAAAAAAAAAAAAAACCTTTTTTATATGCATGCAAATTCCAAGGGTCTGTAGTTTCTATTATGAGACTGTTAGTTAGGTGAAATGTATCACTCTTTAATAAGAAAAGAAAAGAGGTAGTTTCGGAGAGTATTGGAGTGTAAATGGATAACTCTTATTCTTAGTCAAATTTAATTGTTTTTTTTTTTTTTTTTTCTTCTCAGGGTTGTTGCCAAGTCAAATGTCCTTATGTTTGAGAAGTATTTAAGCTTAGAACTACATGCGTCTCAAGAATGTTATTTTTTTGTTTATCTGTGAAATTTAATATTCTTAGAACACGTCCATCAATTGGTGAAATTGAAATTCCAGTTGCTTCAAAAGCCTCAAAGGAATAGATTGTCAAGCATTTCTTTTCTGTGTGACTAAGAAAGATGAAAATAAACAGAGTGAAAAGGGCGCATAGTAGAGGTTATGCGGATAATTCCTATCCTAAATCCAACTTTAAATACATTGGTTGTTCCCAGGTGTACTTATCTATTATGTTAGGAGAAGCAATACACTTATTAGCATACTGGAAATGATTTTGTTCTCTCAATGGAAAATCTATTTGACAGTTCTAGAGGAGAGGGAAGAAGGAGAAGAAAAAAAGAAGAAAAAACTTTTTTATATGCATGCAAATTCCAAGGGTCTGTAGTTTATATTGTGAGACTGTTGGTTAGGTGAAATGTATCACTCTTTAATAAGAAAAGAAAAGAGGTAGTTTCGGAGAGTATTGGAATGTAAATGGATAACTTTTATTTTTAGTCAAATTTAATTGCTTTTTTTTTTCTTCTCAGGGCTGTTCACTGTGAGCATGACGGGCACGGGAGGCGGACGGATACTGGTTTACAACCCTGTGATTATTAAGGATGTTCCTTTTAATATGTTAATTATTGAAACGTAATTTACTCCTGAATACTTAATCAATTTGTGATTAATAGATTCAAGAGTCTTCAAAGATTGTCGTACATGACATGTTTTTTTTTTATATAATTGCATGGAAGCATTTATTTTGTGTATTTTGTAAGTCAGGCTACTATAGCACCTTCAATGTGGAGAGGGTACATAATCCTTTATAGCCTTATTTTCGGGAATGTTATCTTTGAATAGAAATTTTTAGAGTGGGAGGGGTGGGGCGGGGGAGCTGCAATATTGCATGCCTTACATGTATCAGTTTCTTTCCCAGATGACGGGGTTTCGTTCTTGCTTTTCGTGGGTTCCTTTAAGGTGGGGGATTGGCTCTGGGACTGGGTTAAATTTTCTTGTGTGTGATAGGTTATGGATTTTTTGATTAATTGTAAATTGTTCTCCCTCAACGTGAAAGGGATCAGGGACAGAGATAAAAGGGAACGCATATTTTTCTGGTGTAAAGATAAAGGGGCGGACATTGTTTTCCTACAAGAAACATTTAGTACTAGCGATTGTGAGGACAAGTGGAATTCAATGTGGGACGGTTCCAGTTATTTTAGTCATGGTTCTAATCACAGTAAAGGAGTTCTCGTTTTGATTGCGCCGAGGATAGATATTGAAATATTGCAAGTCTTAAAAGACAGTGAGGGTAGATATATTTTTATAGACTGTAAGTTTCAAGGTGTTAGGTTGATTTTAGGCAATGTGTATTTTCCAACAAGAAATTTTGAGAGTGATCAATTGCAATTTCTTCGAAAATTACGCAATAATCTGGCTAAGTTAAATAAAGATAACTACCCGGTTATAATAGGTGGTGATTTTAACATGATTAGGGACATTGAATTTGATTATAACGGGAAATCTTCAAACAGGATTTCAAAAAGATTTAATCGAGAATTTGAAAAATTCATGGAAGATTTGCAGCTTTTGGATATTTGGAGATGTAGGCATTCTTTAAAAAGGCAATTCACTTATATGCAAAACAATCCCTTTATGCAAAGTAGACTAGATTACTGGATAATATCGGAATGTCTAGAGGAAATGGTTATGAAGTGCGATATAATTCCATCTGTTGCCCCTGATCATCATTCAATATTTTTACGTTTATTTGACAAAACAGTCAATAAAACGAATGGAAGAAAAGGGTCATATTGGAAATTCAATAATAGTTTATGTGAAAATGCAGATTATGTTAGAGAGTTAAAAAAGAAAATTTGTCAATTAAAAAACGAACTACAAACTAAAATAAAAGACAAAAGGTTGTTATGGGATTTTTTAAAAATGAAAATTCGGAGCTTTACACAAACATTTTCAAAAAAATTGGCTGATCAAAGAAGAACAATAAGAACAGATTTAGAAAAAGAAATACAATGTTTAGAACAACAATTGACGGAAAGCACTAATGCAGATATTTTAGAAAAATTGGAAAATACAAAAAAGAAATTAAAGGAAGTTTATAGCTATGTAAATGAAGGAATTAGGATTCGATCACGAGCCTCGTGGTACGAAAGCGGAGAAAGGGATTCGCGTTATTTCAATCAATTAATGCAAAATAACAAAAGAAAGAGTACTATTAAAAAAATTAAAACCTCAGATGGTGCTATTTGCTGCGATGAAAAAAGGATAACTGAAGAAATCCGGAAGTTTTACAGCATGTTGTACAGTAAAGTAGAGTACGAGTGCTCGGATAATTGTTATAATAGTTTCTTTCAAGGTTTACCGAAATTGACTGAAAAATCTCGAGAAAACTGTGAAGGATCTATAAGTAATAAAGAATGCCTAGAAATCTTACAAGAATTAAAACAGAACAAATCACCTGGAAATGACGGTTTTTCTTCAGAATTTTATCGTACCTTTTGGCCGGATATTGGAGATTTAGTTAAAGATGCCTTGAATGAAGCATATAGATTAGGAGAATTAGCATCGTCTCAAAAACAAGCTGTAATTACGTTAATCGCTAAAGATGGGAAAGATCCCTTTTTACTGAAAAATTATAGACCCATTTCCCTTCTTAATGTCGATTATAAAATGTTAACAAAAATTTTGGCTAAGCGAATCAAGAAAGTATTAAATGAGATCATTATGGGAGATCAGGTGGGCTACATGAAAGGGAGGAATATTGGTGAGGCCATTCGCATTATAGATGATATTATTTTTCATACATCCCGTTACAATTTATCTGGTTTTTTGTTAGCTATAGACTTCGAAAAAGCTTTTGACTCAATTTCACATCAATTTCTTCAAAAAGTTCTGTCGTCATTTGGTTTCGGTCCATCCTTTCAAAAGTGGGTTAAAGTTTTATACACGAACACTCTAAGTTGTGTATTAACTGAAGGAGGGTCCACTGGTTATTTCAAAGTAGAAAGGGGAGTAAGACAGGGAGACCCTCTTTCTCCGTACCTCTTTATCTTGTGTATTGAAGTAATGGCACATAAATTACGAATAGATAATTTGGTGGACGGAATTAATTTTGGAGATAAGGAAACTAAACTAGTAACTTATGCGGATGATATGACAATTTTTGTTTGCAATAAAAAATCAATTAATAGGTTAAAAGTATTATTTGCAGATTTCGAAAAAATTTCTGGACTGAAAATAAACAACGACAAGACTAAAATATTAAGGTTAGGTTTATGTCAACATTTAGATTGTGATTTTGCTTTTGGCGAAATAGTTGACTTTCTTAAGGTTTTAGGGATTTTCTTTTCCCTCGATGAACACAAGAAAGAAGATCTAAATTATAAAGAAATCTTAAGTAAAATAAAAACACTTTTAAATTTTTGGAAGCAAAGAGATTTAACACTTATGGGTAAGATTCAACTATTGAAGGTGCACATTTATTCTAAAGTTCTTTATCGGGCGTCACTTACTCCTGTTCCAAAATGGGTTTATGATTCACTGGATGAATTAACTTTTGATTTCATATGGAAAGGAAAAACAGATAAAATCAATAGAAACACCATGTTCTTAGACTATAAGCAAGGGGGGTTAAAGTTGTTAAATTTTTCTGCACAAGTTAAATCGCAGCGAATTATGTGGATCCAAAAACTTCTAAACAAAGATGAAGACATGAAATGGAAACAATATTTTAACTTTGTCACTGAACACGTGGGTGGAGATTTGATATTTTCATGTGACTATATACCAAGTTTATTAAAAGTGACAGCTCCACAATTTTATATGGATTTATTAGAAGAATGGGTGAATACAAGACATATAAGGAGTATAGACATTGGTGATGTGGTAATTTTTAATAATACACTTATATAAAGGAAGTTGTATATACGATAAGAGGTTGTATGACAAAGGAATTTACAAATTAAAACATATTCTGGAAAACGATGGTAAACTAAAATGTGACAGGCATTTTATCGATTTAGGTGTTGAAGTAAATGAAATTGAAAAGATCAAGCACTTTTATGCCTGTTTACCAGTTTGTTGGAAAAATAATTTTAGAAAGGGAGAAGAAAAAAATAATTCTGGAACTGATTTCACTTTGGGGAAGAAAACAACTAATATAGCTGATCTAAAATCAAAACAAATTTATGTACAATTAATAAAGAAAGATGATTTTAAACCTTTGGTTTTTGAGAGAATTGGAAGGAACTATGGTTTTTCCTGTAAGGAAATAGAAAACATATTTGTAAGACTAAGACAGTGTACACTTAACAGTCGATTAAGAGAGTTTCAGTTCAAACTTATACATAATATATTATATACAAACCATCACCTCTTCCGTTTTGGTCTTGTCTCGACTAAGTTATGCTCATTTTGCGAAAAAGATGAAGAAACATATAAACATTTATTCTATACTTGTGAATTTGCACAATCAGTGTGGGGAATGTGCACGAGATTTTTAGACTTTGAAATATATAACTGTAGTTTGGAGGAAATTCTGTATGGGAAAGAGGAGAGTAATAAAGGAAAATATCAATTAATGAATCATGTTTTAATTCTTGTTAAATATCTGATTTATAGAAATAGAGAACTTAAAAAACCACCCTCTTTTAATGAAATAAAGAATAGTATAATAGGGGATAAAGTAGAAGAAAGGAAATTGGCAGCAATGAGGGGAACTCTCACTATTCATTTTTCTAAATGGGAAAACCTGAGTATTAGACAAACAATTGGAACCCAGAGCCAGTCGTCCACCGGTTAAGAGGGGGGGGGGGGGGAGGGGGATAAGGGAGAGGTCGGGTAGGGTAGAGTTAACAAAAAGAGAAAACTTTTTTCTCAGGACAACAGTATAAAAGAAGTATAAGTTGCTACATTGTTAAAACAAAAATTTTGGATTATATAACTGCATATGTTTTCTTTGAAAATATGAATTTTTGTGTCGAATATGATGTATAGGAACTAACTATGTAAGTTTTCTTTGAAGCCGTTTGTAAGACAAAAATTTATACTGATTTATAATGTCATCACATTTGCAGTGAGCGTTACATATGATGATTGTAATTTGTACTATGATTATAATTTGTTTCAAGAGAGAAAAGAATAAAAACTGACCATAAAAAAATAAATAAATAAACCCAACAACAACAACAACAACAACAACAACAACAAGGTAACAATCATGACTATGTGAATGACCCCAATGCTACACCAGGATATCGGGCATATACGTCCAATTCCAAAACAAAGAGAAAAAAATATTACGTCCCTCCATAGCCCTTGAACCACATCCAAATAAAGGACAGTTTCTTAGAGTTTTTGGCATACTATATCTGAGAAAAGCAGAAAACGAGTTGGAAAACATAGTGCAAATAGTAACTGAACAGAGTAAATGCATTTTAAACATAAAAATAGAACCTACGACGTTGATGGCGCTCTTGAAGGATGAGAGAACGTAATGAGAAATAAGATTGGTGACGCAATCCATGGATTGTACATAGCGCAGTGGAATGCACAAGGTTAAATCCATCACATGGATGAATTTTAAAAATTACATTTAAAAATTAAAAGAAAACCGGCATGTTATATGTAATCAGGCAACGTGGTTTAAAGACGAGAACTGTAAATCATTTCAGGATTATAATGGAGTCTTATTTATAAGAAATACTGGTCCCAGAGGTGGGTGTGCTATATTTATTCAAAATGATAGCACAGTTGTATCTTATTATACAGAGAGAACAAAATAACCAAGTGGGGAGCTTCAAACCATCGAGTGCACGATCCAAAACAAAAAAGATTATTGTAAACTTGTATAATCCCTGCAAAAGACTAAATAATAAAACATATATATTACCACAAGGAACGTAACTGGTAACTTGGTAATTTGTGGTGATTTCAATTAGACATAACACTTAGTTAACCGACCGGGAATTGAACCTCGGTCACCAGAATGGAAGGCAAGTGCTTTGACCAATATACCAAAAAGACTCCACATAGACATTACAAGTAAACGGAAAATTGGATTCTCAAATCACATCTCGTGGTTAAAATATCGCCGTGATCCCAACATCTGATTTAATATATATATAAATATTCCCATTTAGCATACAATCTATATGAGTAACAAAAGTAACTGAATGTGACATTCATGAATAATTCTGAAATATACTTTGTGTTGCTGATCGGTCTTGAGAGTTGATACGCACCAATTTTGTTTGGTTATAATACCAAGAGAATGACAACGACCAGGATATAACAAACGTGTTATTCTATCAAGTTTGCTAGATTAACACATTAGTTATATCTAAGCTTGATAGAATAACACTTTCGATATATCAAGCTTCATAGAAAACACTTTCGATATATCAGCTTGATAAGAAAACACTTTAGTTATATTAAGCTTAATAAAAAAACACTTCGATATATCAAGCTTGATAGAAAACACTTTCGATATATCAAGCTTGATAGAAAAAGTTTGAGTTATATCAAGCTTCATAGAAAACATTTGAGTTATATATCCTGGTCCTGGGCATCCTCTTGGTATTATACAAAAGAATCCAAGGGAAAATCCGTTGACAATAAAACGGACAAGCAAGTTGAAAGATTTATCCCGTCAATTATGTACGCATTTTATGGGGTATTGCACTTACTAAGCTGTATAATATTATAATCTATATATACATTGCGAACCAGACAAAACGAAACCGAGAATTATCGATGTTTTAACATAACTTAATCACAATTATATTTAATAAATGACACATATTTGTAAAGCTTATTTCCTCTTCTTCCATTTGATGCAACTTATTATGTTGCATATTTCACGCATGCGTGATTAAAAGCGATTTGAAGGAAGGAAACCAACAAGTCATTTGGCGGGCGGTATCTGAATTTCGAAGAAAAAAACGCCTTGCGAGCAATCATCAGGCAACTGGTAGCATTCTTAAAAGTACATGATTACTCTACAACCTGGGTGCAAATACGTTCAAAATAAGACTTAACTAATACAATACAATGCAACAACATACATGTAGGTGATATGGCGAAGAATTTGTTTATGGGCTAAAAATGCTACAAAGGAAAACAAACATACAAGTAACAAAGGCAATATCTTCAATTAAACTCTTAAAAGACACTTCATATTGCACACAGAAATACATCTTTGACAATAGGGACTTTTAGATTCTGCACGACGAGAACATGGACTTCCCTTTTAAGGCAATGTGACGTCACTGACAGTGCCTTAAAAGGACATCACATTGCCTTAAAAGGGCAGTCCACGTTCTCGTCGTGCAGAATCTAAAAGTCCCTAATATCAGCGCATTTTGAGGATATCCTTTCGGACTCGCTCCACACGAACTGCATGGCCTGAACTGGGCATTCTCAACCATTCGAAATGGGGCATCATTCCAAAGATAAATAATATGCTTCCATTTTTACGTTATAAAAAAAAAAAAGGTCGATGGGATAATGTTAACAAATTCAAAGCCCGTAAGAACAGTTGTAGATCTTCTTTTGTATCAAAGAGAGTGTATTTCGTCCATGATTAAGTGTATAATCAACCATGATTATAACTTAATTTATGGGAATTCTGAGGTTATACCGCAACAATAAACAATAAATTCAATATATTATGAAAAGGCAACGAAGTGGAACTTGGGGTATATATTTTTAAAGTCCATATTTCTTTGCCAGGGGCTCTTAGTAAAATACCGTAAAGTAGGTCCTAAGGAAGCTTTGTACCAAAAATGGTGCTTTTATCCGGCAAGTAACAATCGATAAATTTGACGCTAAGCCACCAGAATATAATTCGGAAAATGAGATGCGAATTCGCAAGGGAACTGATTAGGGGGGGGGGGGGGGTTAAGGCGTCATCTTTTCTGGTCCTTTCCCCTATCCGACTCTTATTTTTTTTTAAATCGCTTTGTCTGTCTCTCTATATTTTTTCCTCACCACTCGAAGGGGGTGGGGGGGGGGCTATGTGCCCCCCCCCCCCCGTCCGCTGAAGCTGTGTCACGGTGATCAGGAGCAACGAAGTTCATTTTTCTCTTTCCCCGGAAGTATGTGTAGGTGCATATAATGTACAGCCTATATTATGGTGGAAAGGGTTATATTTCCGAAATTTCGGCGATGAAAAGACATGCTAAACGATTCTTTACGTCTTACACGGTTCCTACATGTTGTAAGTTTGCCTGTGAAACAAGAATCGGAAAAATCCATTCAGATTTAAGTTGCTTGTATGGATAGTTTTCAGCGATTATCTAGAATATTGTTACATAATATATAAATTTATATTTTGTTCCCCTTCCACAGGGTTCCTTTATTAAATAATATCGTATGTATACAAGAATAGATTCATGCAGAATAATGATATGCTTGGCCATTCAAAATATGAAAACATGCATGACTATCGGAAGCGATGTAATATCCTCAGTCCACGGAAATCCAGTTAAATGTTTAGTATCACTTATCACATTCTCGATGAAAACTTCTGAAATCTTCGAATATCTGAAAGAAAAAATAGAATCCACTCTCAAAAATATTAATAATTATAAGTGTAACATTCGAAACGAATATAAAGTATGTATACTCACAAGATACGCACCCCCGTCTCTCCGTTACATGCTTACCGTTCATGTCCATGCAACGCATTTGAAATCTCTTGATATACTATTAGATAGATATACTAAGTTATGGTTAGGAATACCGTTACGTGGTGCCAATGTTGCTGTGGTCCACGACCCTGATGGCTTGAACATACCTTCCATTTCGGACCTTTACCAAACCTGTCATGCTCTGGCTTACAGTAGATCTAGGGTCAAATGCGACGATGTTGTAAATCACGCCCTTGTCCGAAGACTAGATAGAGAAAGGGGGTGGTCACGACAAACGTCGTTTACTTTGGAAGCACATGAAATTCTTCCAAAAATACCAGACTCTGTAAGCTGAAACCAGACAAAAAATGTGATTAAAAATCAGTTCAAGATGTATGTAGAGAAAATTGGAAAAGTTTGATCGAACCATACTTGTACAGGGGAAATTCATGAAAGTTGTTCATATGGAAAATACTGATGTAACCTGGAAGTCGATTATTTATAACTTACTTCATAGTGTAATGAAGTTCACTGTTAATGCAGCAATATATAGTCTTCCTATCAATAAAAACCTGTACCGGTGAGGAAAAAGAATCTCTGATAAATGTAACCTTTGTAATTGTACTGGCACTCTGCATCATGTTCTTAATAATTGTGAAAAAAAATGCTCGACCGATAAACCTGGCGCCACAACAACATACTACGCATCATGCTCAAACACATTAAAAACACTTCAAACAATAACATCAAAGTATATGCAGACATAGAAGGAGAAAGCATCAATGGGGGCACCATACCACCAAACATAATACCTACCCAACACAAACCAGACATCTGCCACATTGACAACAAAAATAAGGACATTATCATCGTCGAACTCACAGTCCCCTTCGAAAGAAACATTGACAATGCACATCAACGAAAACAAGACAGATACACAAGACTCACACATGACATAACAGCAACAGGGTGGAAGAGCAAACTAGTCTGTATCGAAATTGGTTCACGTGGGCTCATAACCCCACAAAATAAATACCGTCTAAAAGAAATATTCAAAATCACTAACTCAGCTAGGTACCCCGAATCCAGGGACGAAATATTGAAGGCCGTTCTGTATTCCAGGGAAGACGTGAGCCAGCATGGCAATTGGATCAATACCTCACATTGTAATTTATTAATCTCTATACATTAATTTGTCATCATTTCCTGCTTATCAATGAACTTGTAACCATTCTGTACCAAACTGGCAATATTTACAGTAATACGTCACTTATTTCGATTCAATTATACCATTATTGATTAATGTATCATGTTTGGGGATCTTTCCTTCCTCATCATAATGTTACAATCTTCTTCTTTTATCCTGTTCTGTACTATACCACTTCTGTTTTTCTCTCCTTTTCTCCTTTTCACCTCTTCCCTTTCCCTTTCTCTCTATCCCGGTTCTCCTTGTTATCACATATATTGTTACATTGTAATTGCAATGACGAATATTTTATATTATTATTGTTAATTTACTTTGCTATTGTATATAGTTTTGATTATAACCTGCCGCCTAACCCACTGGGTTGACGGGCCTGGTTTTGTATGTGTATGCATGATCTTTAATAAAGACTTGATTTATCATCATATATATAAATCAGTTACAAATTGTAGTTCACTTTTTTTAAATATTACAGATTTACTTGGCAAAATAATTTTAGAAGAAATAAACAATCAGAACAAAATTGCAAAAGGTAACCACTTTTTCAAAGATTTCTTTGTTTCGGATTTTTTTTTACATATACTTTTCCATGTCATAATAACACTTTATCGCTGATATTATGTGATCAAAAGCTGGCAACACTGTTTGCATTTGGCTGCAAAACTTTCTTTCCTACTATAATCATAATACAGTTGAGGGCACTGTTTTTATTTTTACAATTTATTTTAATCTTTAAACTTAATAAGTACATTATTACGAGACAGTTTTGACCATATTTCGTTTGAATAAATATAATAACAACATTTATGCTCAATCTTTTCTTCACTGTTATTTTAGAATGTACATAAGTTATCTGTAACTAATTTAAACGTTAACAAAGCATCTTTCATATAAATAATTTATTCAGTATCTTGAACTGAAACCATCTCATGTTTACATCGACAGTTGAATAAAAGGGAAGTAGGTAATAAGAACTCCACATAGTTGCGCATTGTATAGTGGCTAAGTCTTTGTAATATTCACCCGCCATGAATAACTAAAGAGATATACGATGGAGGTAAGAATGGTTGGAACATATGAGGAGCGAAACTTTCAGAATAAATGAATCTTCTTATCCATGAAATTGTAAGTGATTTAGAATGCATAAATATGATGGCATAGCACACACACAAACACGCGAAAACCTACTTCATAGTTTGTTTCTTTGTTTTTATTTCAGCACATACAAAAACATAAAATACAATCAAAAGAAAATAAAAAATAAAATAATATAAATACATACAAACAGATGATCAGTTAGAAAATATCATCAAGAACGAAATAATGTACAAAGAAATTAACAAAAAACAGAGAAACAGACGGATGGTTAACCCATTTTTAACTGCACTTGCAGGTCCTCTTACCAAACAAGAAAGACTCCTAATGTAAAATGTTAAATTGAAGTACATACAAAATGTATATATATATTTGCTTCACATGTAGAAAACACAACATCGCGTCTAAAGTATTTCAGTGATACATGCTAAAAGGCATTATGAATTAGATGCGCCATGTTACAGTGCAAACAGTTTATAAGTCCGTTATAGGACGCTAAACGTATGACATTGCATATTATTTACATATGGAATAATGGTGTACTTCACCTCGAATAATAGAATGAATTGGTGCTAATACCTTTTTTTTAAAGTCATTTCCTGCAAATGGTTTTCCACTTTGTAGACTTCCTAGCACTATTTTATTACCTTCATTGTTTTTCATAATAATAATGACAACATAAAAAATAAAATCAGCCTAATTAACTTTCACTTCACTTCACTTTGAACAATTCAAAAAATTGTTTTTCTATTACTCAATCAAAACATGAAGAAAGTGCTAACATAAAATGAATATCGAATGATATTTGCAACATGACATTGAAAATAAAATGATTTGTAATATTACAATATTAATATTTTGATTTGGTTCAATTAATTCTTTATTAAAATCATTATTTAAAAAAATGACAATGATATAAACAGTGTAAAAATAAAGATAAAGTTGAGTTCTGATCAAGCGATTGCATTGTGAAAGAAATGGTGTGGAATCGATCAGAAAAGGTTGATCATGTAGCATATAAATATTGGTGTGAACTGCAATGGTTCTGGGGTCATCAAAATGATAAGAAATTCGGCCCAGTCTTGGTAAGGTAACAAGCACTGTACGCAGAAAGATGTATGGGACTACACAAACATGTGGCATCAAAATAGAGCCTCATCTTTAAGGTGTTACTTGTCATATTTAGAATATGAAGGCATTTGAAAAGCCATGCTTTTCAGGGGACATTTTTTTTCTCTGATGTTCTAACACACTGGCATAATAACTATGATAACGCTCAAAATTATTTTTCAACTCTCCCCAGAACTCAACCTTCTCTTTAAGTCTGTGTTCAATAGAATTTAACGTGCCTCAGGAAAAATGGAAACTAGTACAAAGTTTAAAAAAACTTGTAGGGCATAGTCATATATCAAATATCGATAAGGAATCAAAGCATTTTAAGATAGAAAATATATAAGCACATCATAATTCAAGTCGAATTTTAAAGGAAAAGAGAAATCCTCCAAAAAGCAGAACTTTTTTTGGTGTGTGGATTACTCAAACCAGAAAAAAGACAGAAAGAAAGCAGGAAAGAAAAAACAAATGCCTACATGCTCGGTTCGGAAGTATGAGCATTCATATGCCTAATAAATACACAGTACAGCTGCAGTGCATGTGGGGACAGAGAACTAGTCAGCTCCAGCACCAACGGAATGTTGAGGAAGTAGCTATATGTATAGGCTTACGTGGACTTACTCCGAATCATTGGTTTATAAAGTAAGCCTCTAGCATGTCACCTATTCAAATGTGCCAATTTTACAAGAGAATCAATCGACGAACTCCTTGTAAAGGAAAAGTGGTACTTTTCACGCGACAAAGTCCAGTCAGTAATGACCTATACACACCTTAGATATGGGGGGGGGGGGGGGGTGCTTTCAAAGGGAGGGAACATGCATACGCGTACCCTAAATTACATTAAATGGGGCCGGGGCCATTATATGATGCACATTATTAATATAATTTGTTTTTCTTTGAAATTCAGTGAATGAAAATTATTTGACAGCAATCCCACATTGCTTACATGTATTTTATTTCCTTCTTAGCATAATTAGTTATTATAACTAATACGAATACTATTAACCATTATTGGTCTGTTTTGTTGCCGTGTCTGCATGTGCAAAGGTTCCGCATAACATAGAAATATGTATCAATTTGTCTTTCGGTCTCTATTCCTATGTGCGTGAATTTATATGGCACGATAATTAGGTCTTGAGCTTCGATTATGTTAATGTTGAATGCTTTTTTTTTCGATCCAATTTTAATAGCGTCAGATGAGTTACTACACGTATCAGACGGATCTCTATTAACCTTTGTCGAGCTGGTGTTTCCGTTATAGGAGGAAAAGGCCGAAGGCAATCGCTTTAATCCAGACGCTAGTCTAATCATAACATTTTAATATAATATTAGGAAAGCTTGCGTAAGTTATGTATAATTGTTAGCAAAGAATATACACATTGTGACAATGAGTTGTATTATAAGTTCGTACGAAATTTCTGGAAGTACTTCTTTTAAGTTACTTTCAGTGATACACAGTGGGTGATGTAACGTACGATATGCTTAATCTGTTTGCAATATAGCATATTATACAGTTTTAGTAATACAATTATAATTATAGTACCGTACATTTTAAAGAAACCAATACAACGCATATTGAGTATTGGTTCATTTTAAGTGTATTGCGAAATCTTATCCTGAAAGTTTCAGTAACTACAAATTCGATAGGAAGATTAAGAGGTGAAATCAAAAAAATAATTTCAGCGGTGGCTGTAAAACTCTAATCGTTTTTTCAAAAATCTGGTTCTGGTCATATGCGATTGCATTTTGAAAGAAACGTTGTGGACTCGATCAGAAAAGGTTGATCATCTAGCATGCAAGTATTGGTGTCATCAAAATGATAAGTAATTTGGCCCAGTCTTGGTAAATGTATATGGGACTACACGAACGTGAGGTATAATTTAGAATATTAAGGCATTTGAGGAGCCATGCTTCTGAGGGAACATATTTTATCTGATGTTCTTCCACCCCGGGTCTTCCACACTTGCACAATACAATGATAACGCTCACAAAATATTGTTCAAATCTTCCAAGAACTTAATAAAAACAAGATTAAAAAGGATTTCCTAGGATCCCTATGGGGGTCATTCATTTATTCAACTTCCCTTAGGCATTCTAGGGGCTCGCTGATGCGTATTCATACTGGACATAAAGCATGAAATACAAAGGGGGTGAGTAGGTAGGTGAATGCATGTTTTTTTGGTAATACTCAAGGGGAGAAATTATTATGTCTAAAAGATACGGTCCATTAACATATTGTAGTTTTCGACTTGACACTTTTCCGAATATGATATTACCGTCGCATCGTTACTAAGCTTGGCTAAATACAGGCTATCCAATATTTGTATTGATATGAAAGACTCCAAATACCATTATTTTGCGGCGTTTGAAATTAAATACAATATTCAACTTTTGATACATGAAACTAGCCGCGAGCAAAACAATTTAACAGGTTAATGAATTTATGTGTTCCCTGAAGAATTAAATTCCCAGCTTAAAAATCTTGTATATGGCGTCAACCAAAGCTTTTTCATCATGGTATATAAATATACTTCCTTTTTTTCTTTGGTTTGGGTTATCGAACGGACAGCTCCTTTATAAAATAAATTCTATGCCTGAATTGGATAAAATCGAGGTCCCGGTTTTCAGGAATTTGTCTGATTACTTGCCAGAAATGTATTGTTTTCCCCCTTTTTTTGTTGTTGCTTTCACACACATATTATACTTGTACCAATTAAGGTTCGAATGAATTCTACAAATATCAACTAGAATTAAAATCTAGAAACTTTCATTCTTCAGATTTTCTAAAGATTTATATATATATACCCATATATATATATATATATACCCATATACAAATATATATAAACATTATATTGAACTACAAATTTATACAACTAAATTAATCTTACCCCTTGCAAATTTGACGTATTTTGTGGTTTTCATAACTCAAAATAAAAGGGGGACTGGTTGTATGAACGTCTTTGTTGAAACTCTTAGACGCAAGGTTTGATAATGTCACATTATCAAGGAAGACAAATTGGGAGAAGAAAAAAATGTTCACATGAAAATAAATGACAAAATATAAAAAGGGTTCGAATGATTTAGTTATAAATTGTAAAATACAGGTATCTTATATCGAGGGTTCAGTGACACAAAGATGTAACTCCATATTTTGCCAAAATGAGTATTTTATATCAAAATGTTTAGAAAAATATGGGCTTTCCAGGAAACACAGAGACTTAACTCCACCAATACCCCATTGAAGTCAATGGCTAGTGAAACGTAGACTTAACTCATTAAGGCCCAAGTGTTCAGTGTTCATAAACCACCTTTTTTTCTTCTTAAAATAGTCAAAATGTAGTTACGTCTTTGTGACACTATTAACCACTCGATATATATATATATATATATATGTATTTAAAAGAAATATATCAGGATTGACATTAGAAATCATGTGGGAAGCCGGTTGGTTTAATGCAAGAGTTTGACCAGAAATCGTGTATGGAAAGATGCTCCTTTTCATCTCCCTGGTACTCTCCCTTGTAACGACCGGTTAATTTCTGTTCATGATCCAATACTTTCGCGACTACTTTACACAGAAATGGTGCAGATTTAAGTGCGTCTTCTCCAATCCTGCGTATTGACCCTTGTTTCTTCCATTCAAAATATGAATTGTACAATGTCTCATTTGAATCAAGAAGATGTATATAATCGGCGAGTTCAGCAAAATCTTTAAAATCCTGTAGATGTATAAATGAATTCGGGGGCGCAACGCGCTCATAATCTTCCCGTGGAGGGCCATAGACGATGGGTACAATGTCATGCTGGAGAGAATTCCACCAGAACTTTTCTGTGATGTAGTCACTGCATTCACTGTTTTCCACTGCCAGGTAGAACTTATGACTCATAATGCGCTTCCAGCAGTCATCTGAGTTCCTAGGACACTTTATGTTTCCACAGGGTCCATACATGTCGACGCTGACGTGCTTTGCAAGTGTTTTAACAAATTCATAACGCCTCCAAGAAGCTGTACCGCAATTGGATGCAGCCCAGGCCACTAATCCAGTTTTCTCCTTGGCCCAATTTCGATTTTCAACAGAAGAAATCTGCGGTATGGTCTCATCATAGAGACCATACGGTAAGTGTATCGTTGACGATGGCCTGTATGACATCGTGTAGTTGTATATGCGGTCATATTTACTGGGTGGTATTGCATTTCCTCTCGTGTGTGGAGGACTCTCTAAGGAATAGAAAACCCAGGCTTGATTTAATGGGCGTCTCCTTTGCATCTCTGTCCAATCCCACCGCGATCGATGAAAGAAAACTACGGAGTCACTTTTCACCATGGTCTCATAACTCGTATCCTCGACCAAACTAATTCCACATTGAAGCCCTGGGCATTGAGATTTTTCCGGCGTCTGGGGGCTCGCGCTGCCTCTCCATATCTGAACCTGACGGTAACAAAGTGGCTTACTTTCAGATTGCGATGTTTCATTTTGAAGGCGGGAAGAACTCTCCACGTTAGCTTCTGGTTCGAGCAGGTTGTTTCTTATTCCGCTAGCATTCCGTATCAACCAGTGTCGAGCAATCGGGGGCGCGTTGTGAATATCGTTATGGTTGTTCATAAGAAGATCAAATCGGTAAAATCCACCAATTGAAAAACACGTAAGCGCTGCTAGACAAAATGATATCACCTCCTTACCATTCATAGCTCTCATGGTTACTCTCTTGTGCTCCACGTAGCTACACCAATGTTTCGAATTAAACATCAAGTTTAGTAGAATTTGACGCCAATACTACCATCTATTCCGGAACGACATTCATAAAGCATAAACCATATTGAGCTTCATATCCAAGTGCGTGCTGTCTCGGAATAAGCGTTCACCCGATGATGATTATAGCTGGCCGTTGGGGTCGACATAAGTTTATTTCCAGTACGTTTTGGATTTCCCATATGTACTACCAAACTTTAAAGCCGCATAAAAAGCCAGTGTATATATGTATTGCTACAAATGCCAAATTCGGTCATTAATTTGAGCAAAACTTGTCACTCAAAAAGCCAGCGTTGTTAAAGATGGTGTGGAGATTGCCCTTATCAAGAATTGGCGTCGAAATTCGTGAATTGTGCAGGCCCACACTCGGGAGCTACCCAGGGTGCCCTAAGCACAAGGATACAAAAGAAAAATCTCAAAATGAAAAGTGACCCAAACCTTTCCTATGCTGAAGCAGTTAAATAAATCAAAACAAAACCCGTTATGAATGCTCTAGCTCCAAAAGAGATAAGTATCCAAATAATCCCAACCCAAAATAACCCCATTGATAGTGCTACTCCAGAGCCGATTATGACTATAAGAACCACTCAACAAACCCAAGGCCATGGTAACATTCATGACCATGTGAATGACCCCAATGTTCCATCAGAATCAGGCACAGGCCGGAATGCGTCCAAATCCAAAACCATATCGAAATAAAGAACAGTTTCGTCGGGTTTTGGCATACATAGTAATATATCTGAGAAAAGCAGAAAACGAGTTGGAAAACATAGTGCAAATAGTATCTGAACAGAGTAAAGGCATTTTAAACATAAAAATAGAACCTACGACGTTGATGGCGCTCTTGCAGGATGAGAGAACGTAGTGAGAAATAATGATTGGTGACGCAATCCAAGGATTGTACATAGCGCAATGCAATGCACAAGGTTAAATCCATCACATGGATGAATTTCAAAAATTATATTTTCTGGGTCGCACTGTATATACCTCTCTCTATATATTATACTTAGCTTTGATCTATCGTTCTATACAGTGCTCAATGCCTATAGGCAGAGCAAAAATATATATTGAATAAGGCAGACTAATGGAAATGGTTGCTACTCCGAGTTACACGCCTTGCGAGCAATCATCAGGCAACTGGTAGCATTCTTAAAAGTACATGATTACTCTACAACCTGGGTGCAAATACGTTCAAAATAAGACTTAACTAATACAATACAATGCAACAACATACGTGTAGGTGAGTATTATGGCGAAGAATTTGTTTATGGGCTAAAAATGCTACAAAGGAAAACAAACATAACAAGTAACAAAGGCAATATCTTCAATTAAAATCTTAAAAGACACTTCATATTGCACACGGAAATACATCTTTGACAATAGGGACTTTTAGATTCTGCACGACGATAACGTGGACTTCCCTTTTAAGGCAATGTGACGTCACTGCCAGTGCCTTAAAAGGACGTCACATGCCTAAAAAGGGGGGTCCACGTTCTCGTCGTGCAGAATCTAAAAGTCCCTAATATCAGCGCATTTTGAGGATATCCTTTCGGACCCACTCCACACGAACTGCATGGCCTGACCTGGGCATTCCTACACCATTCGAAATGGGGGCATCATTCCAAAGAGAAATAAGGCCCCCCCCCCCCCCAAAAAAAAAAAAAAAAAAAAAAAAAAAAAACATGTTTAGCGGTACTGTTTTTTCGCAAAAATAGGGAGGAGGAGGCCCTTTTTTCTTTCTTTCAAAATGGCCGCTCGGTACATTTTTCCTGACAGTCGGGCTATTTTTCAAGATGGCCGCCGACATTTTTTATTTTATTTTTTTAAAATCAGAAATAGATCCATTTTAGCAGTGTTTTTCATGTTTTTTTTTAAGATTAAAAAAAAAAAAAAAGGAAGCGGGCGGGGACGCTAAACATGTATATTTTTTTTTCAAATGGCCTAATATGCTTCCAATTTTACATTACATCAAAAAAAGGTCGATGGGATAATGTTGACAAATTCAAAGCCCGTAAAAACAGTTGTAGGTCTTCTTTTGTATCAAAGAGAGTGTATTTCGTCCATAATTAAGTGTAATCAATCAAACATTATTATGACTGATCTAGTGGGAATTCTGCGGTTATTCTGAGGAATTCTGAGGTTCTACCGCAACAATCTCCATAATTCAGGTATTTGCACCAACAGCAGATGCACCGGATCGGAGGAAGAAATCACTGATTTCTATTGCCCCTGTTACACATGCTTCGGCTTTTACAGCGGGCTTCGGAGGCGGCCTCACGCCTGCAATTTGAAGCCGCCTCGAGATCATCAAACCCCTGTTACACATCATCTCGGGCCCGCAATTTTGCGTCTACACATAGGCCGGCCTCACGTCGCCTTTTCACGAGCTGACGTTGGGGCGGACTCCAGAAAGACAGAAAGAGAAAGTGATAGAATGATAAAAAACTAAGAATAACATAAGAGAAGGGGATAGAAGGAAGAAACAAAGAATAACATAAGAAAAGACAGAAAGAGAAAGTGATAGAATGATAAAAACAAAGAATAACATAAGGAAAGACAGAAAGAGAAATGGATAGAATGATAAAAACAAAGAATAACATAAGGAAAGACGGAAAGAGAAAGTGATAGAATGGTAAAAACAAAGAATACCATTAGGAAAGACAGAAAGAGAAAGTGTTTTCCTATCGAGCTTGATTTATCGAAAGTGTTCTTCTATCAAGCTTAGATATAATTAAAGTGTTATTCTATCAAACTTGATAGAATAACACGTTTGTTATATCCTGGTCGTGGTCATTCTCTTGGTATTATAACCAAAAAAAGTCGGTGCGTATCCATCTCAAGGCCAACCAGCAACACAAAGTATATTTCAGAATTATTCATGAATGTCACATTCAGTTACTTTTGTTACTCATAATAGATTGTATGCTAAATGGGAATATTTATATATATATATTAAATCAGATGTTGGGATCATGGCGATATTTTAACCACGAGATGTGATTTGAGAATCCAATTTTCCGTTTACGTGTAATGTCTATGTGGAGTCTTTTTGGTATATTGGTCAAAGCATTTGCCTTCCATTCTGGTGACCGAGGTTCAATTCCCGGTCGGTTAACTAAGTGTTATGTCCATTGAAATCACCACAAATTACGAAGTTACCAGTTATGTTCCTTTTGGTAATAGATATGTTTTATAAATATGTCTTTTGCAGGGATTATAGTTTACAATAATCTTTTTTTGTTTTGGAGCGTGCACTCCAGGGTTTGAAGCTCCCCACTTGGTTATTTTGTTCTCTCTGTATAATAAGATACAACTGTGCTATCATTTTGAATCAATATAGCACACCCACCTCTGGGACCAGTATTTCTTATAAATAAGACTCCATTATAATCCTGAAATGATTTACAGTTCTCGTTTTTAAACCACGTTGCCTGAATACATATAACATGCCGGTTTTCTTTTAATTTTTAAATGTAATTTTTAAAATTCATCCATGTGATGGATTTAACCTTGTGCATTCCATTGCGCTATGTACAATCCTTGGATTGCGTCACCAATCATTATTTCTCACTACGTTCTCTCATCCTTCAAGAGCGCCATCAACGTCGTAGGTTCTATTTTTATGTTTAAAATGCATTTACTCTGTTCAGTTACTATTTGCACTATGTTTTCCAACTCGTTTTCTGTTTTTGTCAGATATATTACTATGTATGCCCAAAACTCGACGAAACTGTCCTTTATTTCGATATGGTTCAAGGGCTTTAATTGGAGGGACATGATGTTCTCTTTGTTTTGGATTTGGACGCATTCCTGTGCCTGATCATGATGGAGCATTGGGGTCATTCATATGGTAATGAATGTTACCATGGCCTTGGGTTGGTTGAGTGGTTCTTATAGTCATATCCGGCTCAGGAGTAGCATTATCAATGGGGTTAATTTGGGTTGGGATTATTTGGATATTTATCTCTTTTGGAGCTAGAGCATTCATAACGGGTTTTGTTTTGATTTGTTTAGCTGCTTCAGAATAGAAAAGGTTTGGGTCACTTTTCATTTTGAGTTTTTTCTTTTGTATCCTTGTACTTTGGGCCGCTGGATAGCTGCCAAGTGTGGGCCTGCACAGTTCACGCATATGGGCGCCAAATCTTGATAAGGGCAATCTCCACCACATCTTTAACAACGCTGGCTTTTTTAGTGCCAATTTTTGCTCAAAAGACCGAATTTTGGCATTTATAGCAATACATATTTACACTGGCTTTTTATGTGGCTTTAAAGTTTGGTAGTACATATGGGAAATCCAAAACGTACTGGAAATAAACTTATGTCGACCCCAACGGCCAGCTATAATCATCATCAGGTGAACGCGTATTACGAGACATCACGTATTTGGATATAAAGCTCAATAGTTGATGCTTTATGCATGTCGTTCAGGAATAGTTGGTAGTACTGGCGTCAAATTCTAGTAAACTTGGTGTTTACTTCGAAACATTGGTGTAGCTACTTGGATCAAAATAGAGTAACCATGAGAGCTATGAATGGTAAGGAGGTGATATCATTTTGTCTAGCAGCGCTTACGTGTTTTTCAATTGGTGGATTTTACAGATTGGATCTTATTCGCTACGACAAGAACGATATGCACAACGCACCCCCGATTGCTCCACACTGGTTACTACGGAATTCTAGCGGAGTAAGAAACAACCTGCTCGAACCAGAAGCTAACGGGTGGAGTTCTTCCCATCTTCAAAATGAAACATCGCAATCTGAAAGTAAGCCACTTTGTTACCGTCAGGTCCAGATATGGAGAGGCAGCGCGAGCCCCCAGACGCCGTCAAAATCCCAATGCCCAGGGCTTGAATGTGGAATCAGTTTGGTCGAGGATACGAGTTATGAGACCATGGTGAAAAGTGACTCCGTAGTTTTCTTTCATCGATCGCGGTGGGATTGGACAGAGATGCAAAGGAGACGCCCATTAAATCAAGCCTGGGTTTTCTATTCCTTAGAGAGTCCTCGACACACGAACGGAAATGCAATACCACCCAGTGAATATGACCGCATATACAACTACACGATGTCATACAGGCCATCGTCAACGATACACTTACCGTATGGTCTCTATGATGAGACCCTACCGCAGATTTCTTCTGGTGTAAATCGAAATTGGGCCAAGGAGAAAACTGGATTAGTGGCCTGGGCTGCATCCAATTGCGTTACAGCTTCTTGGAGGCGTCACGCATTTGTTGAAACGCTTGCAAAGCACGTCAGCGTCGACATGTATGGACCTTGTGGAAACATTAATTGCCCTAAGAACTCAGATGACTGCTTGAAGCGCATTAGGAGTCATAAGTTCTACTTGGCAGTGGAAAACAGTGAATGCAGGGATTACATCACAGAAAAGTTCTGGATGAATTCTCTCCTCCATGACATTGTACCCATCGTCTATGGCCCTCCACGGGAAGATTATGAGCGCGTTGCGCCCCCAAATTCATTTATACATCTACAGGATTTTAAAGATTTTGCTGAACTCGCCGATTATATACATCTTCTTGATTCAAATGAGACATTGTACAATTCATATTTTGAATGGAAGAAACAAGGATCAATACGATGGATTGGAGAAGACGCACTTAAATCTGCACCATTTCTGTGTAAAGTAGTCGCGAAAGTATTGGATCATGAAAAGAAATTAACCGGTCGTTACAAGGAAGAGTACCAGGGAGAGAAAAATGAGCATCTTTCCATACACGATTTCTGGTCAAACTCTTGCATTAAACCAACCGGCTTCCCACATGATTTCTAATGTCATTCCTGATATATTTCTTTAAGTATAATATATTTATATATATCGAGGGGTCAGTGACACAAAGACGTAACTCCATTTTGGCCATTTTAAGAAGAAAAAAAGGTGGTTTATGTGTCACTGAACACTTGGGCCTTAATGAGTTAAGTCTACGTTTCACTAGCCATTGAATTCAATGGGGTGTTGGTGGAGTTAAGTCTTTATGTTTCCTGGAAAGCCCACATTTTTCTGAACATATTAATATAAAATACTCATTGTGGCAAAATGTGGAGTTACGTCTTTGTGTCACTGAACCCTCGATATAAGATACCTGTATTTTACAATTTATAACTAAATCATTCGAACCCTTTTTATATATTGTCATTTATTTTCATGTGAACACTTTTTTCTTCTCCCAATTTGTCTTCCTTGATAATTTGTGACATTATCAAACCTTGCGTCTAAGAGTATTCAAAAAGCCTTCATACAACCAGTCAACTTTCATTTTGAGTTATGAAAACCACAAAATACGTCAAATTTACAAGGGGTAAGATTAATTTAGTTGTATATTTTTGTAGTTGAATATATGTTTATATATATTTGTATATATATATATATTTATATCTTTTTTATACAAATTTCCATTGAATTGGTATCTATGATACTCCTCAATTATGTTCTATTTCATAATTATCATTTTAATCAGCATTTTCCCTCTTACAAATTTACAAGCTACATAGCTGTTACTGACTTTCATCCCGTGATGACATTCTCTAGATTTCTTCCCGTTCTGCACATTATTTCCTCCTCATTATTCGGAGCAACCTTAAAGTGCGGGTTCATAGAAAATCATAAATATGGCAAATAGCGTATTACTAGAAACTGGTAAGCTAACAGATGGCCATCATGCAAGTTTTAGGTCAACTACATATCGGGTGGTTTATAAAAATACAAATAAAACAACCTCCATAGCATCTGGGATATGCGAGAGATTCGCCGGAAAAATAACGATGTTTTAATGCCGTCACAATATGAACCAACCCTGCCCAAGCAGACGACATCCCATAAAGAATGAACATAATTGCAATGCTTTTATTTCTCAAATTATAATGAGTTTAGTGTATATAAATGTGATGGAATTTTACACCATTCAAAAAGGGATATGACCCCCATTATGATAACTAAATTCTTTTGTTTGTAAATACACAGGATATGGGTTAATGAACAATCAAAGAAACCACACTTCCAAATTAAAAAACCTCCGGAATAATAGCGTGGACGTCATTTGTTCCCTCTTGAAACGCCGAACATGTCGCGGTGTATGCAGCTGAAAATACAATTGCGTCTTATTTTGTTTACAAGCGACGGGTTCCTTTTTTTGTTGTTATCCTTGCATTTTTCATCAAAATAATACCATGCACGGGGTTTAGAGTGAGGCAATAGATTAAACATTTCGCCTGAGGGTATTGAAGTAAGAGGAATAACTGAAGAAAAGATGACAAAACAGGCACTGAATTTGTGTGAGATGTCATGGGACATCGTCTGCTTGTGCACATCATGTTCAACATGTGACGTCACATCTCAGCAGCGACCGGGGAGCTTTTCAGGTGCTATGTCGGGGCTGTATCTAAGCGTTTTGTAATTGTTTATAATCATTACTTCGAATGTTCCCAAGCATTGGCTTCTGATAACCTTGGCCAATCAAAGTGTCACCTTTGCAATAATGACATTAAAGTTAGTTTTTTAAATCAATGAACCTTCTCTTTAACATTCTTTCTTTACTTTAGCGGTGAGGCGATTCTGTTTTTTGTGCTTTTTTGTACAGGCGCGAATCCACGGGCCGATTCTAACGGCCCGTCCCCCCCCCCCCCTAGCCTCCCAAACGGGTAAAGAAATAGGATAATAACGTAAATTTAACCTTAACAACCCCCCCCCCCCCCCCTGACCAGCCAGTGACATAAATGCAGCATCAAAATATTTGTGCTTCTCTGACCATAATTAAATGCCTAAAACCCCTGAGCTTCCGGGGCTCCACCCCCTGAACCCCCACACCAATTTACGCTCGCTACCCTCTACCTAATCTTAAATACTTAAGCCCCACCCCCCCCCCCCCCCCACTTTGATAATCAATTTTGGCACAAAAGTCCTACGGGAGCTGTTTCAGTGACATATCGTACCACACTATGATATATCTTCTTCTCCCCTTGCAAACGAGAAAGAAAACCAGGTCGTTAAAAGGGATTAAGCGACAAATAATGATTGTGATTCAAATTGATGCGAATATTTGTTTGAATAAGCATTGCTATTCACCAGAATCTTCTTTGTAAAAACAGCTTCTACAAATCTCAGCCATGCTTACTGAGTTGAGACGTTCCATTCAATTTAAAATACTCATTAAAGAATACACTTCTCCTAATGTGAAAGTGATCTTACAACACAGTGGCAGAATTGCATGGCTGAGATTTTTTAAAGTCGTTTTTACGAAGAAGATTCTGCTGAAAAGCATTGCTTAATATTAAAAAAAAATCCTTGCATCAATTTGAATCACAGTGATCATTTTGTCCCATGTTCCTTTTATTAAATAACCTTGTTTTCCTTTTTTTTTTGCAGGGGGAGACGAAGCTATGTCACGTTAAGAAATTACAAAGATCAGTTGTATTATGCGTATATACATAATATGATAACAGAACAAAATGTTGATTATCAGAATGTCATTTCGGAATACCTCTATACAAATACCCGATCTTACTGTGCCGATAACGCATTGTATTTAGCCCGTATCAGTATAAGTATGAGCCAATATCAAGTTATTATTCTTTATTCAGTTCAGTATAATGCTTTTCCTCAAAAATAGTTTCGCTATTTTTTTAGGGTTGAGACGCTAAGAAATGGTTTCAAACGTACATTACACAAACCCTGAACCATAATGATGATGGTTCTCTCTCTCTCTCTCTCTATTTATTGTAATCATGCATTATCATCTACATTATAAAGCAGCAACTCAAAACTTAGGGTTATCTGGGATAGGTGAAAGTGAGAGTTAAAAAAAATAAATAATAATAATAGTGGTCCTCCTCTCCAGCACCCCCCCCCCTCCCCCCCCCCCCCCCCCCGCTTTAATATTCACCGGCCGCCTAAGTCGGCGCAAAAATGTTTCTGCCCTTGCGCGATCGCCTCCAGCTCCAGCAGATATGGGGCGGCAGCGTGAACACGTACCGTTACTAACGGCGCAGTAGGCCTATTTACCACTGCTGACGGCGGCACTGCACTGCGAGCAGAATTGGTAATAATACTCATAGAACGACAAATCTTGCACCCTAATCTAAGTTCCATTTCATTGGTTTAAGGTTTGAAAATTGAAACTCAATATTGTGTTAAAGTTATAACAGAAAAGATAATCTTTATTTTATAATTCCAGGGGGGGGCGATTTTTAATTTTTCAATCGCCTCCGTGAGCCCCCGTGTATTTTAACGCTGCCCCTGTGCCCCATCCCCCTGGATCCGTCCCTGTTTAATACTTTATGAACCAATGATTCGGAGTAAGTCCAGGCAAGTCTATACAAATACGGATAGGCCTATAGCTACTTCCTCAACATGTCGTGGCTTTTGGAGCCTAGCTAGACTATAGTCCTCTTTCCCTAAATGCACTGCAGCTGTACTGTGTATTGATTATGCATATGAGTTCCGAGCCGTGCGTGTGGGCATTTGTTTCTCTTTCTTGCTTCCTCCCTTTCGTTTTTCTGCTTTGAGTAATCCATACACACAACAACTGCTTTTTGGAGGATTTCTCTTTTCCTTTAAAATTCGACTTGACTTATGATGTGCTTATATATTTTCTATCTTAAAATGCTTTGATTCCTTATCGATATTTGATATATGACTATGCCCTACAAGAATTTTAAAACTTTGTACTAGTTTCCATTTTTCCTGAGGCATGTTAACTTCTATTGAACACAGACTTAAAGAGAAGGTTGAGTTTTGGGGAGAGTTGACAAATAATTTGTGAGCGTAGTTATTATGCAAGTGATTAAGATCATCAGAAAACAAAATGTCCCCTGAAAAGCATGGCTTTTAAAATGCCTTCATATTCTAAATATGACAGGTAACACATGTTTGTGTAGTCCCATACATCTTTCTGTGTACAGTGCTTGTTACCTTACCAAGAGTGGGCCTATTTTCTTATCATTTTGATGACCCCAGAACCTTGCAGTACACACTAATATCTATAAGCTACATGGTCAGCCTTTTCTGATCGATTCCACACCATTTCTTTCACTATGCAATCGCTTGATCAGAACTCATCTTTAATTTACACTGTTTATATCATTGTCATTTTTGTTATAATGATTGTGATAAAGAATTAATTGAACCAAATTAAAATAATAATATTGTAATATTACAAATCATTTTATTTTCAATGTTGCAAATATCATTCGATATTCATTTTATGTTAACATTTTGTTCATGTTTTGATTGAGTAATAGAAAAACAATTATTTGAATTGTTCAAAGTGAAGTGAAGTGAAGTGAAAGTTAATTAGGCTGATTTTATTTTCATATCTCCTTTAACCTCGAGCGCTGTAATGATAGCCGTGCTAAAGCAGGGGTATTAATAGTGGAGCACCATTTTCATATATGGCACGAGTCTGGTACATTGGCAGGAATGAAAATGGAATAAAACCAATGTGAGCAAAGTACAAGACTTCATTGCTATCACTACTGTCTTGTTAAATTATTATTATGAAAAATAATGAAGGTAATAAAAAAGTGCTAGGAAGTCTACAAAGTGGAAAACAAGTCGCATGATATGACTTTTAAAAACAGGTATTAACACCAATTCATTCTAGTATTCAAGATGAAGTACACCATTGTTCCATATGTAAATAATATGCAATGACATACGTTTAGCGTCCTATAACGGACTGTTTGCACTATGAAATGGCGCATCTAATTCATAATGCCTTTTATAACATGTGTCACTGAAATACTTTAGACGCGATGTTGTGTATTCTACGTGTGAAGCAAATATATATATACATGATTTTGTATGTACTTCAAAGGATCACTTAGATAATAAGTAAAGTGTGAAAACAGTCGAATATAAATTTAACATATAACATTAGGAGTCTTTCTTGTTTGGTAAGAGGACCTGCAAGTGCAGTTAAAAATGGGTTTACCATCCGTCTGTTTCTTTGTTTTTGTTTATCTTTTTGGAAATTATTTCGTTCTTGATTTTTTTTTTTTGGGGGGGGGGGGGTTATTTTCTTTTGATTGTATTTTATTTTTTGTATGTGCTGAAATAAACACAAAGAAACAAACTATGAAGTAGGTTTTCGCGTTTTTGTGTGTGTGCTATGCCATCATATTTATGCATTCTAAATCACTTAAAATTCCATGGAAAAGAAAATTCATTTATTCTGAAAGTTTCGCTCCTCATATGTTCCAATCATTATTACCTCCATCGTATATCTCTTTAGTTATTCATGGCGGGTGAATATTACAAAGACTTAGCCACTATACAATGCGCAACTATGTGGAGTTCTTATTACCTACTTCCCTTTTATTCAACTGTCGATGTAAACATGAGATGGTTTCAGTTCAAGATACTGAATAGAATTATTTATATGAAAGATGCTTTGTTAACGTTTAAATTAGTTACAGATAACTTATGTACATTCTGTAATAACAGTGAAGAAAATATTAAACATAAATGTTGTTATTATATTTATTCAAACGAAATATGGTCAAAACTTGAGTATTGGCTGTCTCGTAATAATGTACTTATTAAGTTTAAAAATTAAAATAAAATGTAAAAATAAAAACAGTGCCCTCAACTGTATTATGATTATAGTAGGAAAGAAAGTTTTGCAGCCCAATGCAAACAGTGTTTGCCAGCTTTTGATCACATAATATCAGCGATAAAGTGTTATTATGACATGGAAAAGTATATATGTAAAAACAAATCTGAAAGAAAGAAATCTTTGAAAAAGTGGTTACTTTTTGCAAATTTTTTCTGATTGTTTATTTCTTCTAAAATTATTTTGCCAAGTAAAGCTGTAATATTAAAACAAAAGTGAACTACAATTTGTAACTGATATAATATGATGATAAATCAAGTCTTTATTAGAGATCATGCATACACAAAAAACCAGACCCGTCAACCTAGTGGGTTAGGCGGCAAGTTATAATCAAAACTATATACAATAGCAAAGTACATTAACAATAATAATATAAAATATTCGTCATTGCAATTACAATGTAACAATATATGTGATAACAAGGAGCACCGGGATAGAGAGAAAGGGAAAGGGAAGAGGTGAAAAGGTGAAAAGGAGAGAAAAACAGAAGTGGTATAGTACAGAACAGGATAAAAGAAGGAGATTGTAACATTATGATGAGGAAGGAAAGATCCCCAAACATGATACATTAATCAATAATGGTATAATTGAATCGAAATAAGTGACGTATTACGGTAAATATTGCCAGTTTGGTACAGAATGGTTACAAGTTCATTGATAAGCAGAAAATGATGACAAATTAATGTATAGAGATTGATGAATTACAATGTGAGGTATTGATCCAATTGCCATGCTGGCTCACGTCTTCCCTGAAATATAACATAAGAACTAAACAGAACGGTCTTCAATATTTCGTCCCTGGATTCGGGGTACCTAGCTGAGTTAGTGATTTTGAATATTTCTTTTAGACCAGTGGCGGATCCAGGGGTGGGCCGAAACGGCCGCCCCCCCCCCCCCCCTATTGGCGGCGCAAAAAAATTGAGAAGGAAAAAGAGGAAGTAAAGAAGAAAGAAAAAAAAGGGGGGAGGAGAAGATAAAAGAAAAGAGAAGAAAAAAGAAAAGAAAAGAGAGAGAGTTCAAAAAAGAGGAAAGAAAAAGAAGATAGGAGCCGGGGAGAAAGAAAGACAATGAAATGGCACTAAAAATTAGTGACAGTAACGACGAATAAGGGAAAGACAAGGGGAAGGGGGGGGGGTGCGTGAATGCGGATGCATTGATGGGAGGGAGGAGGGGTGACTGGCCGTATTCTTATTTTTAGGTTATGCGAAACTGAGTCTGAATTATGTTTTTTTTCAAAAAATCTTAGCATGCTTGTTTATGTTAAGCCGTAGTGCATGAAAAGGTTAGTGTAGAAACACTTCTAAAAAGGCCGCACCCGGCCCCTCCAAAGAACGGCAGAATGGTAATCTATAAATTCTGGGGTCATTCTCGATGGCTTGGGAGCCATTATTGAAGAGGGGGCCGGCCCTACTCAAACGGTAGTGACGGTAACGATGGATAAGGGAATAAGGAGGAAGGGATGCACATGCAGGCGCGTACGCAGAAACTGTTGTCAAGATGTCAAGTTGGTCCTGATGTGTATAATGCGTAGGCCAGGGGTTCTCAAACTTTTTCTTTGACGGTCCAGAAGCGATTTCTATGAAAGCTGTAAGGTCCGAAATGACACTTGTATACTAAAGATAATGGGGCTTGTTTTGTTCTATATCTGATCCAAGGAGAGTTGTTACAGTTTTTAAAAACAGAGCCGCCAGTGCTTCCACTCATTTAAATAGAGTTTCCTGAAAAAGAACACCAATATCCTGATATTTGAAGGAATTTTCTTAAAACTTCCAAAATGCCTCTTACGTGGATTTCTTATTTGGATGAATCGCTATGACGTTTTAATATATATTAATTATTGAGTGGGCTTATTTTGGTTTCTAATGTATCCATACAACATGGCAGAGCTTGAGGGGCCTGGTAGAGCCTTTTCAAGAGAGAAATTGTCTTTAGGAGAGAAAAAGAGGTTATTTCTAAAACGAAATGAAAGGGCTATTTGACTTTCAAGAGAGAAAATTGTCTATAAAAGAGGAAGAGAGGTTATTTCTAAAATGAAATGAAAGGGATCTTGTCAAATAGCCCTTTCATTTCTTTTTTTCTCTCGAAATAAACTCTCTTTCTCTCTTATAGACAACTTTATGAGATGGAATCTTCAATCTGAAGCCTTTTTGTGCTCTTTGAAAATAGCATACTGAATGGGGGCAGTGCAATTTAAATTCCAAGTGATGGATAAGAGTTTTTATCGCTCTTGAAAGTCAAATAGCCCCTTCATTGCATTTTAGAAATAAACTCTAATTCATCCCTTTAAATTGCACTGCCCCTATTGTGTGCTCTTTTTAAGCCCTCAGATTAGGCAGCAAATAGCTGAACACGCCCTTAATACTGGACACAACATTCAATGGGATGATGCCCACATCATTGAGTTTGAAACGCACTTCTGGTCAAGAATGGTAGAAGAATGCATCTGCATAAAAAGGATAAATCCTTCACTGAATAGGGATTCTTGCTATACATTGTTACCTTTCTTCGCTCCAGTGATCTCGAGGCAGCAGACAGCAAGACGTATGAATAATAAAAGGTCAACGGGAGTGGTTGTTAGAAGCGTAAACTAAAAAAAAAAAACACTCTCTCCAATTTTATAACACAAAAGGTTGTCTTGGGAACCACTTCTATCTTTACGGATGGGGTGCAGGGGGAGAGCCTTTGCCGGGAGTCTTTAATAATAAAAAGGATAAATCCTTCACTGAATAGGGATTCTTGCTAAACATTGTTACCTTTCTTCGCTCCTGCCAGAGTCCAGTGATCTCGAGGCAGCAGACAGCAAGAAATTGTGTAAATAATTTGCCTTTGCCGGGAGTCTTGGGGCGGAGCCCCAGGAATTTCTTGGATTATACGAAAAAATAGGAAATTCAAAATAGTCGTTACGAGCGATAGAAATTGTAATTTCCTCCTTGAAAGTCACATAGCGCCTTTCATTTTATTCTAGAAATAACTTCTATTTCTCTCTTAAAGACAATTTTATATAACTTTTGTTTTAGTATTGTTGTACTTTCGTCCGCAGACTTCTTAGGCACATATTATGTAATCTGTAGGCCTAAGTGTAAATTTAAGTTTCATGTTCTTCCTTCCTTTCTTTTTTTCTCTCTTTATTTCTCTCTCTCCCTCTCTCTCTCTCTCTCTCTGTCTCTCTCTCCTTTTCCTCTATCTTCTTCTTTTTTAAAAACATTATTCTCTCTTTTCTTCTCATTTTTCTGTGTGTGACATGCGTTACGCGTACGTCTATCAATTACCAAATATGGTAGATTTACATTTTGATGTTTCCCGTTGTAGGTGCACCTTATATTCCAGAAAGTGCCCTATTTTGATGGTGCCCCCCCCCCCCCATGTATTGACCTCGATAAAAATAACTTTCTCATTAATTCTATTTCCAATATTTCTAATACTTGCAATAATCTCCAATTTAAAAACAAATCGTCTACTTTCTCTCAAGACAACATTATATAAAGGATTCATTAATGCAAGGCTATCTCGCGAGTCATCTCTCAATTTCTAACTTCTTGCTTTCCTCATCTCCCAGTCTCCCTTGCTTTAATATTCCTCGTTACTTCCTTCCAATTGAACTCCAACTTAATTGATGTTATACACTGTATCTATTCTTCAACTACAGGTAGATGCAAATGTTACTCAAAATCCATTATATAAATCACACTCAGGACACAGCCAATTGACGAGAATTGCTTCAATCTATATTTTACATGTTTCATTAATATATGGTTTTACAATGGCTATGGTGATGAGTTGTCTAGGTAATATGTTGATGTGTTTGTTAAAATGTATTACCATGGTGTACCTTCTTGGTTTAAAAAAAAAGATGTGTATGTATTAACGTAAGTTCGTGCCTTTACATACCGCAGTAGAAATCAATGTTTTATATTTGATGCAGAATAATATTAATATTTGGAGATTAGAAACACAAACAGTTTCCATAACCGTTCAAGTGTTTCAAGAAAAAGTTTAAAAAACTTTCTCCTGGATGTAAATTCACACTAGCGTATAGCACTAGCGAGCTCTCCGATCCAGGCTAGACTCTTCGCGAGCGGTTTCATTGGAATTATGCGGTTTCATTGGAATTAATCGAGAAATCCCCTCGCTAGCGTGTAAATAAAAAATACGCTGGCCGGTGTCGTGGCGTTATGTGTCTTATCGAAATCACGTCTGTACAGACGCATATCGCCAGGCGATGTGCGTCTAAGGCCGCGTTCATGCTTGATTTTGACGGCCAGAATCAGGCATCTGTTACGTGTTTAGTTTAAAACACGCTTGCGTTCATGCTCACTTTTGTAGAATCACCGAAAAACGGCGATCACGAACGCCGATCGTAAACTCACAAAAAGATGCGTTTACAATTGTAAACGCGTTTAAATAGGGTCAACGCACTGACCTCTAGTGGGTCTACGTAGCATGCACAGTGAAGGTCACACAATGCCACACAAGGAGAATTGCCTGGATGAGCCAGAGAAGTAAGCATGAACAGCTACACCGTGGAACTGCGATCACGATGAGCGTTTACGATGAGCGTTTCAGATCGCTCATTCTACCTTCAAAATCAAGCATGAACGCGCCCTTAGAGACATATATCGCCGCATTCCACCGGCGATATGTGTCTCCTAGATCGGCGATATGAGTCTGCGATTGGCGAAAAGTGTCCACTCGATTTGTTAACGTAAATTGTCAGAAAACTTTAAAT